>JANPWX010000299.1:398002-409060 GCA_024734555.1 Trochalopteron elliotii
GGCGGGCGCAGGTCCCGCGGCGGCGATGGCGCTGCGGTGCCTCCTGCTGCTGCTCTGCGGAGCCGCGCTGGGACCCGCCGTGCACCTCGACTTCGCTGAGCACCGCAGCCAGGCCGCCAAGATCAAGGTTAACCCCCGCGGAAACCTCTGGGCCACAGGTACCGGGCGGGGGGACACGCGGGATGTGCGGGGCACGGCGACCTCCCGCACTGTCCCGTGCGGAACTCCCTGCTCCCACGAGGGGAAGGGGATGCTGGCAGTGCCACCATGGGCAGGGGGAGGCCAGGACAGGCGTGAAGTCACCTCCACCTGTATCCCTGGGCAGCAGGTCCAACATCCCCAGCAGACTGACCGGTCTGGCATCCCCGGATATGAGGTTCAGCATCCCTGAGTGCCATCTCTGTAACCCCAGAGATCTTGTCAGCAGGAACAGAGAGGGAAGTTTCCTAAAAATCCCATGTGGAGTGAGGACCTGGGGTTTCTGGGTTTCTCGTGAAAGCCTCAGCTGGTTTGGGCATTAGGTCACTGGGTGCTCCTCGTTGGCTGGTGCTGCTGCAGGGTGGCTGGTGAGAGCTCAGCTGGAGCCCTGTGTCCCCCAGATACACTGTGTGTGGTGTTGCAGGTCATTTCATGGGCAAGAAGAGTGTCACAGGCTCCCCACACCTGGAGACTCCAGAGGAGCCTGCTGTGCCAATGGTCTTCGGTCCCTCTCTACGAGCCTTGCTGGAGGACATGATGGAACTGCTGACCCGGGAGCTCCTGAAAATCCTCTTGCAAGAAAGGCTGTTGGATGAGAACCAAGGGAAATACGACCTCACTGACCAGGTGAATATTGACTTAGGTGGAGGGAGATGCTCAGAGCAGAAAGATGGAGGAGCTGTGCTGGAGATGGGAGCACCTGCACAGCTGCTAGAGGTGCAGTCCCCTCTTTACCCACTTTTTAACCCTCTTTAAAGCACTTCTTAAGATCAACCATAAAGGGAGAGAGGAGAAGTGTCCTGAGGCTTGTGTCTAGCTGGGCAGTGACAAGTCCCAGGTGCTTGGGAAAGGGTGTGAGGATGAGCAAGTAACACTGCAATGGAGCTGTGACAGTGGTGGTCTCCAGGCGTTGTTAAAGAGCATCTGGGTCTTCCTCAGCCAAATGCAGAAGAGGATGGTGTGCCCTTTTCTGAAGACAGGGAAATCCTTTCTCCCTCTTATTTCTACAGTGGGAGACCAAGAGGGACACAGTATGTGCAGGGAAAAGCATCTGTCAAGCAAAGAGCTTTGGCTTTGTGTCACTGTGGTTGGGATCCCTCAATGCTGAGAGCACAAAGCCTTGCAGAGGGTAGGTGTGCATTGGTCCTGCTGCTGCAGGGTGGGTATTGGTGAGCAGGGGGAGGGCAGAAGCTCCACTGGTCCCACTGTGTATCAGCAGATCCTCAGCCTAAGTGGCTTTTACCTTGGACCTCATTCAGCTCCTGGTGAAAAACCTGCCCCTGGGAGCAATGCACAGGCACAGATCCTCAGGCAGGATGTAGAGATCAAATTGGTCAGTCCAGGGATGGAATTCCTGCATGCACAGATGGAATTAGTCTGTGTGGCTCTGCTTGTCTGTTGCCTCCTGCACAGTTCCCTGGTGTCTCACCCTTTCGAGTCACTGCAGGAAGTATCTGGGAGTCTAAAAAGGATGAAATCCTCTTAGGTCAGTCCTGCCTGGGCTGCCCCACTGAGCCAGATGCCTGAGGAGCTATCCAGTAGCACTGCATGCAGGTAAAGCTATTTCTGCTATGCAGGGTTAGGCAGGGCTTGCTCCTCTTTGGCACAGGTGGAGTAGAGTTGCAGGACTGGTCAAGCCCCTTTGGACTCACTTTCAGCAGATTAAGGTAAACTGATGCATCCCAGAGAGCTGTTCCCATTGGGTAGAGGGCTTTCCACAATGAAGACAGAGCTGGGCATGGCTGAAGGCACCAGCCCACCCCACTCCCTGTGTAGTGTGCTGTGCTGGGCTGCTGTAGTCTTTGCTTCTTGTATGCAGCTGGGAAGGAGATGAGGGCTTTGGAGGTTCTGGACCCTTCCCAATCCCCCTCAAGGAACCTTTAAGCAGGAGGGCACTTGTTGTGAGGATGGGAGAGCTGGTAGATGTGCTGCCCTGCCTTGTTTCTGAGTGTGTGGTGTGAATTTGGTAAAGGTGCTCCCCGGGGCTCTCCCCTGTGTTGGTTGCTGCTCACGTTGCAGATGTGCCTGTGCAAAGGCTGCCCTGAGTGCTGGTGCTGTGCCACAGGTTCCAGCTGGGTGCCAGAGCCCTGCCAGCCCTGCCAGTGCTCATTGCCAGTGCTCAGGGGCAGGTACTGGCCAGGTGTGGCACTGGGAGCCAAAGCTCTGCTGCTGGAGGTGATTTGTTTGTGGCCATGCAGGTGCTGCCAGTGCCTGCCTCAGTGCCTCTCTAGGGCAAGGTGGGATGCCATACCCACATGTGGAATCATAGCTGAGCTGCTTGATGTGTTACTGGCTCCTGCTCCTCCACTTTCTCTTCCCAAAGCCTGAAGTCTCTCCTTGGCCAGTGCCCCGGTCCCCTTGGTCACCTTGCTGGGTGTTGTTTCTGGTTTTGCTCCTTGGGCACCTCTGAGCACCTCACTTCCCCAAGTCCTGCCCTCCTGCTCCTTTCTCCCACCCATCCCCAGGGCATCCTCACATCTGTGCTGTTTTGGATATTACAGAACTGCTTCTCCTCTAAGTGCTGTCCACCTTGTACTGCTCTGTGTGACCTTATTTTTTCTTGCTCTTGTGGTTGTCGCAGTGCCAGTCCAAATTCCTGCCGCCCCGACAGCTTTCCCTCTCAGCATGACTGTTGTTGGACACCAGGTGTCAGCACCCAGCCTGAGCTGATCTGTGTGCCACGTTCCTACCTTCCTCACAGGCTTTTTCATAGCTCTGCTCTGTGAAACTCCTGGTCCTTGCTCAGGATCTGTCGCTTCCATCTCAACTTTCCAGCCATGTGTGGCAGACAGGGCTTGGCTCTCAGCGTGCTGGGGCTTCACAGCTCTGCCCATGTTGCTGTCTGACAAAGATTGGGCTGGCAGAGGAGGATCCTCCCCATCCCTTGTCATCTTCTTGGGTGTGTGGCATTGATTCCCCAGGATGCAGAGACCACGTGTGTGGGATGGAACAGCTCCAGGGGTATGGGGAGAGCCCTTCTGCCTGAAGGCAGGTGCTGCCCTGCCTAGTTCTGGGACCTGTGGTCAGTGCCAATCCCACAGACCCCTCTGTGACTCTTCCCTGATGTGTTTGCTGTCTCTTTTTGCCTTCTCACATTCTCTGCTGAACGAGGCTCTCCCCTGAAGCTCAGCCCACTGCTGCTGCCTCAATGGGATGAAGTTTCCCTCTGACATTGGAGTCGTGGTTCAGCTTTTGGAGCACACAGATGGGAGGCTTCTGGCTCTGTCCTTCTCATGTGCCATCCCAAGCCACCCCTGAAAGTGCCCTCGTGCTCCAGCATGGGATGTTTGTCTGACCTGCCCCACGGTACCCAGCAGGGGTGCTGATGGTGGTGGTTGTGTGCATGCCCCCATGTCTCACTGTTGTGTCTTCTTTTGTAGGAGACAGGGCTTTTAACGAAGGTGCTGGAGAAATACTTTTCAAACTGAAGAGGTGCAGCTGCAGAGAATGAGGTCTGCAAGGTCACCTGTGTGTGGTGAAGGGAGGAGAGCATCGTCCTTGTGGGTTTCTATAGCTACATCACTTTTGTTTATTCTTTCTGAAATATTGTTAATAGTGATGGTGTGTGTGAAAAGCAGAGCCTTCTGCTCCACCCCTGCCCAACCCTGTATAGTTCCTCTCTGTTTTGTGTTTTCTTGATGTCTGATGTGCCTGTGTGAATAAAACTGGCTCTTTGCACAGACTCTTCTCTGGGGGAAGGGAGGCAGACCCCCAAGGGCTTGTGCAGGGGGAATGGGGAGTGGGAGCACCTTGGGGCAGGGTCAAGGGAAGCTCCTGGCTCTCAACAGCTTGGGGGGGTTGGGTTCAGTCCCTGCAGCCTCTGCTCACTGAAGGACACCCTGACATGATAAAACAGCACACCTGGGTGAGCTGATGACACCACTCACCACTGGAGCATCTTTGTGACCCTCTTTACTGGGAATATTATCAGCAAAATCTTGTCTTGGCAATGGTGGGATTTTGGGCTCTGAGTCCTGGCCTTGTGGCACTCAGGGTTAACTACAGGCTCATTGGCCTTGGCCATCAAACCCTCAGTCTGATTATGAGGCTGCTTTGTGATGATGCCTTGGTGCACCCTCACCTCGTGCATGCAGTTAAACACTCACAGGGACAGAGGCACAACCCCAGGGCCTTTTGTTGTGCAGGATGGCTGGAGAAGGGAGCTGGGACCTGGCTGAAATGGGTGATGGAACAGTCCCATGAGCAGACTCTAGTTCTATACCTCCTGAAAGTGCTGCTCACAGATGTGCCCTGTGGCTGCCAGCCACTTGTGGGGGTCATGGGATTATAAAATAGGTTGGGTTAGAAAGCAAACCTTGTGGCCATATTCTAGGGGCAGAGACACCTTCTACTATCCCAGCTTGCTCCAAGCCCTGTCCAGCCTTATGGGTTTGACCCACACTTCTGAGGGCAGCCTGGCCAAAACGTGGCTAATATCAATTTGCGAGACAGCATGATCAAGTGTGTCTTGAAAAATCAAAAAAGTTCTAATAAAGAAGGAAAATAATACAAAAAACCAAAACCAAAGCTGAGCACAGCACAGAGACAAGTCTCCTACTTGCTACAACACCTCGAAAAGTGTGGACTTTCTTTGTTCTCTCTTTTTAGTACTTAACAGCTTAGGTGGGCTTTTTTGACCCTTGGCCCAATGAGATGAACAACAGGTTTGTGCTACATTCTCAGAATCCAATCCACACTTCTGTGCTGACTCTGAACCAATTACAAAGAGGAAACCCACAGAACTTTCCAGCAAACTCCCTAAAATATCTAAAGGTAAACTGAGACTCTTTCCCTATTTGGAAGCACCTGCTGGAGGTGGAGGGATTGCATCACCACACAGCCTGGCCTTGGACATTTCCTGGGATGGGGTCCACAGCTGCTCTTGGTAGCCTGTGCCAGGGTCTCACCACCCTCTGAGGGATCAATTTCTTCCCAATATCCCATCTAACCCTGTCTTCTGGCAGTGGGAAGCCATTTCCCCTTGTCTTGTCCCTCCAGGTCCTTGTCCCAAGTCCCTCTCCAGCTCTCCTGGAGCCCCTTTAGGCACTGGAAAGGGCTCTGAGGTCCCTCCTGAGCCTTCTCTAATCCCAGCTGAGCAATTGCTACTGTGTCAGCCTTTCCTCGGGGCATCTCCATGGCCCTGGGGATGTCCCCAGGAAGGACAAAACCTGGCAGCAGAGCCCAGAGTGATGCCATAAATGAAACCATAAACTTTCACACTCTGCTCCCCACGATTCTGATGATAAATTCAACCTGATCCTTTGATCTCACAGGAGGAGAGGCCTTTGCCTGAGAACAGGAGCCTCAGAGCCACATCACACCAAGCCAAGGGATGATGATCCAGCAGCTGAAGATGCTGATAACTAGTAAAGGGACCAAAGCCATGGTAGGAAACCTGCCTAGCATGCTCCCTATCCCTTCAAGGATAGTTCAGATCCTGTGAAGCCTCCTCTTCCTCACCAGAACAGTTACTTGGCTGCAGCCCCTGGGAAGAGCAGCACCTTCAGCCTCTCAGGTTCTTCTACATCCTGCTGGTGAACAGCCCACCTGTAGCTATTCTCTTTGTAAGTCCTTCATGATCTTGTACCACCAGCTTTGCTCAAGAGGTTTTCCACTGTCCTGCAGTCATTTGTGCAGGAATCCTTCCTCTGACATCTACTTTTTTGCCCAGACTCACTGCTGGTGAGTTCTGGGACGTGGGTGACCCCCAGCTCACCTTTTCATTAGCTGGAGTAAAGCCATGACTTAAAACTAATTATTAGCAAGAAAAATAATGACACTGTGGATTGTGTTTGACAGTGGAGGAAACCAGATGCCCCTCAGCCAGCAGTGTGAGGGACTGACAGCCTAATGGGGTTCTTGACTTGATGTGTCATGGGACCACCCTGCCAAGGTCAGGGGAGGGGGAGCAGGTTCCTGGCCATGAGGCACCCAGGTGTGATCCTCATTCTCCCTCTGACTCATCCAGAACCTGTCCAGCTGCCTCTCTGTCTGTCCCCAGCCCCTCATCACACTCCTTTGGGTTGAGATAAAGAAGGGTGAGGTCACTTGTTAACTGCTGCCATGGGCAGAGCAGGCTCGCCTTGGGGAATGTAAGTTAATTTATTGTCAATTAATTTAAATATTTGATTCAGGTTTTGAAAAAAAAAAAAAAAGGCATTTTCACACCTGGGGAAGGCATGTCCCCTCCCCTTTGCCAGGCTCAGTTTCAGCACCTCTCCTCCTCCCTGTTGTCACTGCAGGTGACACCCAGTCCCCTTGTGGAAGCACCAGCTGAAGGCAGGAGGGACATACCTGCTCCTTCATGGATGAGTCTTCCACAGGCAGTGCCCTCCATGGCACTGGTCCATTCCAGGAGTGCATGTTCCACCGTGGAGCATCTTCATCCTCCTCCTCTGAGCTGCTGCACAGATTGGAGCAGTGCTGGGCCCCCAAGCCCTGAGTGCCCAGTACCTGCCTTGGACACCATCCTACAGGCACAGGATGACTCTGGCTGGAGAAAATCTCAGCAGATCTGTAGTCCAGCCATCTGCCAAAGCAGCATCAGCCCTGGGCTCGGACTGGGTTATTCAGGGCTTGAGCCTTTCATGTATGAAGGCTGGGTCCACTGCTCAGCTGTTCCAATGTTTCTATTTCTCCCTCACAGGCAAACAACTACTCAAGCCCTAAATGGCTATTTCCCCTTGAATTTAGATTACAAACTGAAAGGATCAAGAAAGCTTTTGAGGATGCTCATAATTTTTTTGGCAATTTGCTGGCTCTGCCCTGCCATCCACCTTTCTGACATTTACCTGCTGGCCCACAGCATGCACAGGCTCAGCACAATGTCCCATCACTCACCAGGTCACGTTCTTTGGAAAGTTCCAGGACCAAAGCTTTGTGCCCAAGCTTAGAAAATTAGTAAATTCTTCACTTTGGGTCTTTTCCCAGCTCTGATTTGTTTCTGTTGCTCCTCTGGTTTGAGGAAAACCCTCCATGCTGCTGCTGGGGCTCAAGCCCTTGCTCACAGCAGAATTTGCTGTTTCTGTGCACTGCAAGCAACGAGGCCCCTCAGGGTCACTGGGACGACTTTCCTGGGGTGTTCAGACTTGTGTCACATTTCTTTGGAAGCCCTGGGAGCTCATGGGCAGCTGTGACCATTGCTGTTCCTGTTCCTGGGCTTCCCCCACAACCTGAGCCTGTGGCATGACCCCAGGGATGGGAAAAGGACACGAAGTGAGATAAATAGACACAAATCACCATTTGTGTCTTTGGCTGTGGGACTGACTCAGAGTAGGAGCTGGCTCAGAGGGATGGCAGTGAAAGTCCACTGCCACCACTTGGTGTCATTGCTGTGCCAGGCTTAGGGAAGTGCTCCCTGCCCTGCTCACTGACAGAGGACACCCTCCTGCTGTGTTCCTGCAAAGACATCAGGCCCCAGCTCAGGGTGCTCCCTTCTCTGAGGTGCTTGGAGACCTCTCTTCCACAGGAGACCAACAAGCCAGGCAGTGAGAAAGTCTCGGGTTTTTTGGGTTTTCTTTCTTACCCGAGATTTAGGTTGGTGGTTGGAGGTCACCCAGGGACGCCAGTTCTCGGGTTTTTTAGGGTTTTCTCTCCCTGTGATTTAGGGTGGAGGTTCTGGTGGTGGTGGTGGTTCGGGCTGGTTCTTTTTCTGCTCTCTGTCCCTTTGAAGCTTTTTAGCTTGGCACAAGAATGAAGAGGAGTCTCAAGGTCTTGTTGTTTCTTGGTTTCTCGCGTGTTTATTATTTCTTATCTCACAAATTTCTCTGTGCCTGGCAAAGGTGTTCACAGCAGCTCAGACACAGGGTGACTCCCCCTGTGATGGGAGGTCACTGCCTCTTATACAGATAATTACGTGTCTGTTATTTACAATTCTGTGCCAATGCCTATTATCTATGCTAAAAAGGTCACTTCTACTTTGACTCAATCCCCTTACACTACTTGGTGCCCACGTCACATCAGAAGATGGAGGCCAAGGGAGAACAAGAAGAACCCAGGGCACTGCCCTAAAATCTCCATCTTGTCCCCTATTCACCTCCATTCTAAAAATCCCAGAACTACAAAATTCTTCACCCTGTGCAGTGCTAAACTACTGTTTTCACACCTTTGTGACTTGTAATTCTTCTCTCAATGTTGGAAGTTTTTTCCATGGACTGAAATCAAAGCCTGTGTCTTCCTGGGCTCTGTGCCAGGCACCCCCCCTGGACAGACCCCCCTGTCCAGGATTCAAACTCTCTTTCTTGGGTCCCAGGCCTCTCTGCCGAGGTCTGTGACCATCCAGGGCAACCAAAGGAATGCCCTGGACTCCGACAAGAAAGGAAGGGAGGGAAGGAAGCAGAAAGGGAAGCAGGCTGTCATCAGGAACCAAAACAGTCAAATTCCATTGCCATCCCCCACACTCCTCCAGGGAAAGCTCCACATCCTGATATGAACATCCCTGACCTGACCAAGGTAAATCCAGCCAGGACAGAGGCTGGGACAACCCGGGGAAGTGGGTTTCCAGAGCTTGGCACTGGATCCAAACCATTTCCAGGATGCAGGGCATCCTAGTGCAGAGCAGATGAGGTTAAATGCAGTGTACAATCTTAAACCATATAGAGAGAGATTCCAAGTGGCCAAAAAGGCCAACAGCAACTGGCTTGTAGCAAAACCAGTGTGGCCACAGCCCAGGGCAGTGCCTGTGCTGGGCACTGCTGAAGCACCTCCAGCCCTGGAGGGAAGTTCTGGGCCTCTCACTCTTAGAAGGACATTGGAGGGCTGAAATATGTCCAGAGAAGGGAATGGAGCTGGGGAAGGGGCTGGAGCACCAGGAGCAGCTGAGGGAGCTGGGGGGGCTCAGCCTGGAGAAGAGGAGGCTCAGGAGGGACCTTCTGGCCCTGCACAACTCCCTGACAGGAGGGGCAGCCAGGTGGAGTTGGGCTGTGCTCCCGAGGAACAGGGACAGGACAAGAGGAAATGGCCTCAAGCTGTGTCAGAGGATGTTCAGGTTGGACATCAGGAGAAATTTTTTCACAGAAAGGGTGGTCAGGTGTTGAAAGGGTCTGCTCAGGAGAGGGAATCCCCATCCCTGGAGGCATTCAAGGAATGACTCAATGTCACATTCAAGTGCCCTGGTCTGGTTGACAAAGTGGGGATTGGTCACATATTGGACTCAATGGTCTTGGAGGTCTTTTCCAACCTGTGATTCTATAATAAGGAGTACAAAGGACTTTTCCTTATGATATGACCCACCAGCTCACTTTTGCCTACCACTCACCAGCCTCTGGAAAAATGACACTGGTAAAGACGACACTGAGAGGGGGATGGGACCTTCAAACACTGGGATATTAACATTTAACAAAGGCCAATTACTACTCAGTCAGCCCCTGCCTGTTGGGCTGGCCCTCCCCACAGGACTCTCAAAATCATCAGGGTGCTGGAGTGCTGTGGGAGAAAGTCCAGGACAATCCCACTGCCATTTTCTTTTCATTTCTATTAATTTTAACCTCCATAAGAGGCTGAGAAGAAGCCAAGGACTCCAATAGGAATAAGGTATTTATGAATTTTTTGGTTCTTCAAGCTCGTGGAGTATAAAACACAGTGAGCAGGATACACCTGACATAGCACTGGGAAATGGCACCAGTTACAGCTCATAGTGCCCATGGCCCTGCTGTGCTGCAGGGGAAGGTGCCATAAGCCACCTCCAACATGTCCACCAGCCAGCCTTTGGAGTCCTTGTACAATGTTGGGACTATGCCAGGAGTTGTAGAGCTGCAGAATTGCCATGGAATTGATGGATTTTATAAAATATGTGTGGGTCAGTACCACCACACTGAAGTGTTTTTCTACTGTGGAAAGACAAGCCAAGCAGTAATTTGGGACAATCTCCTTCCCAAAGGAGCAGGCAGAGGTGGATGCAGTAAGACCCTTCCTACTCCAGGTAGGATATAGAAAGAGTGAACTTGGGACATTCCTTTCTTTCCATTTCCTGCACTCACTGTTCCCACAGCTTTGTTGACATCTCCCAACCTCTCACGTGCCAAGGAACACCTTTGCCTTCAGGAGTGAATCTGTACCTGTTCCAAGTGTCTTCAAGCCAAAACCAGGAAAACTGGTCCAGGGTGGTGGCACTGATAAGGGAGCCACCAGCCTCCAGCATGGACTCAAGAAGCAGCTCCAGCCTGGTCATGGTGCTGGTGTGAGGGGCAGCAACCTGCTCCAGAACTTGGATCCAAGTGCCATGGAAAGGGACAAGGGAGCTCCCTGCAGGGAAGGAGGACTTGTGGGAATACTTACCTGGGGCTTGGAAAAAGGGGGACTCTGTTTTTCTTGCCTGGGGACATTTGAGTGCAGGCCTAGACCTTAGAAGACTCTGTCCTTTCATGAAGGGTCAACTTCCCAGCTCCCTGCCATGTGTCCTTTCCCTGGGAGGATGGGAGACACATAGCCTGAAGAGCTTTAGGGAACCAGCTCTGCTGGGAGATCTGTGAGACTATGGTGGGAGAAACAGGGCCCTCAGCCTGGTGTAAACCCTGGTGGGTGACTGCTGAAACCCCTCACTCACAGCAGGACTGTCACCAACTGCATGACACCATCCCAGGGTGATGTTTGGTGGGACAGGACCACTGGGAGGGAGAGCTGTGAACATTGTTGTCTTGGGGTGATTTTATAATGATGCTTTATTCCCGAGCTGTCTGCTTTACACCCAGAGAATGGCTGCTGTGGCTTTAAGATGGACCTGGGGGGTGAGGTGGGGAGCTTTGGGCTCCTCTGTGATTTCGGTTCATTCTCTGGGGTGGACCAGGGATGCTGCATTGTTCTTTTTGTGGGATTAGTTTATACCTAGCTTGAAGCCAGAAGGTTTTTTCCCCTTCCCTTCCC
>JANPWX010000300.1:0-14250 GCA_024734555.1 Trochalopteron elliotii
GTGTCACAGCCAAGGGTCTCTCCATTGAAGTTTACTTGAAGGTCTAATAAAATTTCCAAACTGGAAAAAAATCTTTATGCAGAGGTTTGCTTTGTTTAAAGGAAGAGGACCATAAAGATAAAGCCTCGCCTGCCCGCCGCTCCCCTCCCTCTGCCCGGGCTCGGGGCCGCGGCTCAGCCCTTCCCTCCCAACCCGCCTGCGGCCCGAGGAAGAGCTTGTTTTCCTAACGAGAAGTTTGAAGATTAAAAGGGGGAAAAAAATCAGCCATTTGGAATCCTCTACTGACGCTGCAAATACCCTCGTTAATAGATATGTCTCGTTTTGTTACCTCATTTTAATTAATCACTAAACAAAGACAGCTGCCAAATTTTGGCTCTGGCTTTGAGCCTAAAACTGACTTGGAGCCCTTGAAAAATAGACTATTTATGGTGCCTGGGCTTAAAGCTTAAATTTCTTGTATAAACTTTACCCTTCCTAAGAATAGCGTGGGGAGAGCATTGCTGGCCCCATACACGGTGCCCATGCCCCCATCTCCAGCCCGGTGTGGGCAGCAGTGGGGCCAGGAGGGATCAGGGTCCCTCCAATGCTGACAACCCCATCTCACAGCACAGGAGCAGCTGCACCAGTTCCAGGATGTCCCTCAACAAGTGCTGTCCTGTTATCCCCACGCAGGCAGGTGCCACCACCAAGGGAGGTGCCTGATTCCCTTTGCCAAGTGAGAGTTATCCACAGGGCAGAGCATCCTGGTGCAGGAGAGCATCCCGGTGTCCCTAGGGCTCCCTGGGTGCCTAAGGGAAGTATTTGTACCCCAGACATGCAGTGTGTGGGGTGAAGAAGTTATTTCATGTTTTAGGGCATGGCTGCTTCATCCAACCCTGCCACTGCCCATGTGGGATGGAGCTCTAACCTCTGCTTCATACACACCCCAAACACCAGAGTCCTGAGACTTTGCATTGTGATGGAGCTGCTCAGGCTGCCCACAGCAGGGACACCAGGCTTCCCTTGGATGGCAGCTTGGGGCTTCACAGGGCATTTTTATTCCTCTATGTATTTTTTGTTTCTGTTTAGAGTATCCTGGGGAAAGGCTTCAGCTTGTCCTTCCCCATCCCTTCAGATCACAGGCAGGGAAGGAACTTTCCTGGAGGACATTGCAGGAGGAGCAGCCCCAAAACAGACTTTAGGCTGCCAGGTGATGTTCAGGGGGCAGATGGGCTGAAGCAGGGGCTGTGGTCCTTGGGTGCTGTGTGCCCTGGTGTGCTGCTCTCAAGGCTGCTGCAGAGCTCACTGTCCTCACTGCTGGCCCCGAGTGAGTGTCTGCACACCCCCTGCCCACACCCACACCTCAGCATTCGGTGCAGACCAACCCATCACATTCGGTGGTGTTGCATATTCAGTGTCATCCTGAGAGCTCCCTGAGCCCTCCCTGAGAGCCCCCTCCTTGCACACAGGAAGGGCTGAAACACCCCTGTGGGATCCCAGAGCTTCGGCACCTTCCTGGCCTCACCCTGGTGACCTGGAGGCTTTGGGTAGTGCCACAGCTGCAGCAGGCCCTGTGCTTTGTCAGTGGGGTCACACCACGGCCCTTTGTGGGATCCTGAGCCTGGAGAGATCCCGGCTGCTGGGCTGGGCTGTGGTGGTCAGTGAGGATGTGCCGAGATGATCAATAAACCAGGGGCCTGCAGTGAGCATCTACCTAGACTCAGGGGACAGAATCAGGCCAGGTGCTGGGCAGAGGACATTTGGCCCTTCCAGCACCTCAGGAGCAGCAGAGATATAAGAGCTGTGAGGAAAAATCACCCTGCATGGCTGCTGACCACACCCCTGAGCTGGGCAGGAGCTCCTGAGGGTGGGCTTCCCCCAGAGCTGCACTGGCACTGAGAGGGCTGGGGCTGAGTCCCACGGCCATGGGGCTGTGCCACTGCCCGGTGTCCATCCCACTGCCCAGTGTTTATCCTGCTGCCCTGTGTCTGTGCCACTGCCCTGTGTCTGTGCCACTGCCCGGTGTCTGTGCCACTGCCCGGTGTCCATCCCACTGCCCAGTGTCTGTCCCCATGCCCGGTGTTTATCCTTCTGCCCAGTGTCTGTCCCCGTGCCCGGTGTCTGTCCCCGTGCCCGATGTCCCTCCCGCCCCGCTCGGGGACGGTGGCTGCGGCCACCGGGCTCCGCAGCAGCTCCCGCTGCCCTGCCCCTCCTGCCCCGGAGAGGGAACAGAGCCAGGCTGCAGGACGAGCTCCTCCAGCTGCAGCCGGGAACCCGCAGCTCATATTTCACCCCGCCAGCAGGTCTCCCACTCGGGTGACACCAAACGCGTGTCACACGCGCTGGAGGCACGGGCTGACGGCCCCCGCCCGCCCACACAGCCTCAGCCGCGGATCCTGCAGCCGTCTCCTGCCTCGATGGCTAAATAAACTGTCTGGTGCACAGCCGGCACTGCGCTGCTCGCGGCTGAAGTGGGACGCAAATCCAGCCGTGCACACGCGGTGCCAGAAAGCCCAGGTCGTGTCAGCACCTGCTTGGATCTGGGATGCTGCCACGTCCAAACCCCTGATCCTTCCCCTCGTCAACACCCCGGGACACCCCTGGGGTCCCCACGCCGAGCGTGCAGAATGACACAGCCACTGCCACACTGCCACCTCCCCTGGAGCACTGCGGCACCCACAGGCAGAAAGTGACCCCATGGACCAGCCCAGTCTGTGCCTGCCACCTCCGTGCCACCCACTGGTGGCATCACCACACTGGTCCTGGGCTGCACAGCCTGCAGGGCAGAGCTGAGCTCCTCTGCTGTGCATCATTCCAGCTCACAGTTTTGATGGGATAAACTCCCCAGGTGTGGGGCTGGCAGGGAGGAGATGCCCCTCTGGCCCGTGGTGTTTTACTGCTGTCAGCACGCAGGGCTTGCTCTGGAAGCTGCCCCTGAGCCCACCCCGCAGAGCTCCCCCTCCTCCTCACTCTGGCCTGGCTGCCAGCTCTGATGTTGCTGCAGGAAGGTCCTGCCCCACCCGAGCTCTTGTGGCAAAACTGTCCTGAAGATCTTCCTCTGCAAGGAGCTTCTGGCAAAAACTCCAATGTCCTTCTGTGGGCTGGGGCAGTGAATGGACTTGGAAGTCCAAGGCAGCAGATGGCCTGGAAGGAACCTGAGGGAAGTAAGTGTGAGTTGTTCCACTGCCCACTGTGGATTTTTAACTCTGGGCTCTAAGGATGGCAGCCTAAACAACAGCACAGGTGCTGTATTGGTACAGAAGCTTATTAATATAGAAACTCTCACCTGTCCACCCCAGAATTGTCACTGTTCCCCTTTTTGTGCCTGCCCTAAAACCCTCCTGCTTCTAAAGGACATTTTGTATGGACTGCAGCTCTGCCCTGTGCAAACACACCATGAGCAGACCTGTCCTAGGCAGTGCCTGGATGTGACATAAAGAACCTTCCACGGGGACCATCATGCCTGTCTCATTATTGCCGTGGGCCCTTTTGGGGCTCTGGCTCAGGTCTCTCCTACACCAGGAGCTGCTTTGCCAAAAGGGCTTCACTTACAAGCTGCTATGTAAACAAACCCGGTGGGAGCCGGGGATTTATGGAGGAGCTGGAGAAGGGCTGGTGGAGATCCCCCAGCTCCCTGTGTCTGCCTGGCCAGTGGCTGCTGCACAGACCAAAGGGACGTGTTTGTTAGTGTGAGCAGCAGGTTCGCCGGCGGGTGAGTTTACAGCGAGATAGATATAAATAAATAGAAGGAAAAGGACTTTCCCTGCCCGGGGAGTGGCATCCTGCCCACCCAGGGAAGGCTGCCCTTGGCCTGGGTGCTGGTCGGAAGAGGGATTTGCTTCCAGGTACCTCCCTGCTGGTGTCAAAAAACCTACAGGGATTTTTTTAATTTTTTTTTTTTTTAATGGGGTGTGGGATGGGGCAGGGTGAAAGCAGGGGACTGCCACCAGTGCTGTCCCCAGCACCACAGTGGCACTGGGGGCACATGTGGGTGGACATAATTCTGCTTGTTCTCAGTGAGGAGAAAGCACTGGGGATGTGCAGGATTTTATAGGCAGGTCATGCCATGCCTGCTTTGGTGGGCAGCCTGCAAGAGGGGACTGCTGTGCTCAAGGTGACAACACCTCTGGGAGTGCTGGGCAGAGCTCAGTAAACGCTCCAGAACTCAGGGACGTGGGGACAGACTGTGTGGTCCCTGAGCCCACACTCAGGAGAGCAGGATGGAAGAAGTGCCACCTCCTCCAGGCACCTGTGTGAGATCAGCCCCTGCCACAGGCTGAGAGAAGTTGAGAGCAGAAGGCTCCAGGGAGACCTTAAAGCCCTTTCCAGTGTCTAATGGGGCTCCAGGAGAGCTGGAGAGGGACTGGAGACAAGGGCCTGGAGTGCCAGGACACAGGGAATGGCTTCCCACTACCAGAAGGCAGGGATAGATTGGATATTGGGAACGAATTCTTCCCTGGGAGGGTGGCCAGGCCCTGGCACAGGGTGCCCAGAGAAGCTGTGGTTGCCCCTGGATCCCTGGAAATGTCCCAGACCAGGTGGGACGGGGCTTGGAGCAGCCTGGGAAAGTAGAAAGTGTTCCTGCCCATGGCAGAGGTGGGATGGAATGGGTTTTAAGGTCCTTTCAAACTCTTCCAAACTGTCCTATGGTTCTCTGTGCCCCCTCCTTCAGCTCACCATAACCAGCACTCCCAGTTTCATCCAAGCACAAGCATTTTGCAGTGCCAAGGAGACCAGTTCCTGCTCACCCAGACTGATCTCCCTGGGCTGAAAGAAATTCCCAGCACAGGCTGAGCCAACGAGTGTGGCAGGGACTGCCCCATAACTCCCACCTTTAGCTGAGATCCTGCCCCACTCCTCACTGCCAGGGCACGACTGCCTCCTGTGCCTCTGCTCCCCTCTGCCAGTGCACAGGGACTTTACTGGGGTGCAGAGAGACTGGGGGGGATGGGGTGGTGCTGTCCCCTCCCCATGCAGCCCCGGGACGGAGCGTGGCCCGGCTGGGGCAGCCGCAGCCCCGGGGCTGTGCCAGGAGAGGGACAGCAGCGGCGGAGGCACTCGGGCAGCTCTCCCGGGAGGCCCCGTCCCCCGCCTCTGCTCCGCGGGCTGCAAGAAGTTAATTTATTTTTGGAAAAGCAGCTCGCAGAGTTTGTCTAATTCCACCCGCACCAGCTCCGTTCACTCTATTTTAAACCAGTTCTTACTGTGCTTCAAGTTTATAAAACACAATCAGTGCTCCCTGGTCAAAGCAGCCCTAACCCGCGGAGCAGGCGAGGAGTGGCAGAGCAGCATCTCCTCCAGGACGCTCTAGCCCGGCCGAAAAGCCCACAGGTAATTAATTAATTAATGCTTCCTACTTCGTGTTGTTCTGTCCTCTCTGGCCGCGTTGGTGACGGTGACACACGGCACCGGCGTGCGGTGACAGTTTTAGGGAGAGCAGCACGGCCGGGCATCGCCGCCGCCTGCTGCTGCTCCCGGGGTTTTGTGGGATCTCAGCGGCCCGTGGCAGGTCCTGGACTACAGAGAGATCTCTGAGGAGCGTGACGCTGCTCCGGGAGCGGGGACAAGGTGCATTTGGCGCTCAGGAGCCCGGCCTGCCCGAGGCTGGCAGGGAGAGGTGCTGCGGGGGCAGCCTGTGCACAGGGAGGATGGTGCTGACGGGCCGCTGAGCTTCCTAAACCTTCTCGCTGTGCTGCAGCCATTTGGACGCTGCTCTGGTGGTTTCTGTGGTGCCCCCCAGCCCGGCTGACACGGTGGGTCCCCCCCAGCAGCTCAGCTGTGCGGTGACACCCTGTTTTTACTCCTGATGTGCTTTGCCATGAGCGTGTCACGGCTGCCTTAACTGCCGAGGGTCATTCTGGTTGCACCAAATGCTCAGTGTTTAGTGCAACTTCTCAGTGACTCACTGCTGCAACCCACAAAAAAACCGCTCAGAAGAAGCTCCCGGCATCTCTCACACGCAGAAATCCGGGGCATTTACGGACCGCTTTGTTTCTATTACACGAATACTTTTGCGAAACGCTGCTGCCAGTCAGAAGGCACTGATGTCATTTGCTGAGCGCTGGAGCGCTCGGGGGAGGTTTGTCAGCCTCGTGCTGGGCTCTCCGATGTCTCGGGGTTAAAGCTTTCTAAAGCACCGCCTTGGCAGCCGCAGCCGGGACGTTTCCAGCACGGAGGGTTCGGGAAGGGCGGCAGGGCTGCCAGGGCTGTGCCGGCTCCGTTCCCCCCGGTGCTGCCTTGTGGGCATCCTGTCTCCTCATCCGAGCGGCCCTCGGGGCATGCACAAGTGTTTTGGGAAAAGGGGAGGGTTCAGGGTGCAGCGCTACAACCGCTGAGAGCCGTCCGGATCCTGCTTTTTTTTCTTGTTGCCTCTCATCATTTCAGCTCTGAGCGGGGCGGGGGGGAAACACCCCAAAAGGCAGAAAAATGAAAGTGCCTTTTTTAGCATTGCACGGGCCCATCTCTCCTGTAAATGTCATTTGTCAGATGGCCCCAGGGACAGCAGCAGGCGGTGACCCCAGGTCCCCCTGTCCAATGCTGCTCTCTCTGGTGCTGCCCGTGTATTCTGGTGGTCCAGCTTGGAGGGGAAGGGAAATGTGGTTGTTGTGTGGAGTGTTCAGGCTAAAAATAGTTTCCCTCTCGTGCTCCATCTGAATGGGCAGCCACATATGACTGTACATGGATTTGTCTCATAGTCCCGTTTCAGTGTAAGAGACAAAATATCTTAGTTATGGCTTTGTTCTTCAGCTAACAATGGGTAGCTAAAAATATCCGACTTTGTTCCACTCAATAAAGTTCTCTCAAGGGGAGACACTAACGTTACATTTTTGCCAGATCCACGCAAAACGCAGCCAAAGAAAATGCACATTTTTGCCAGCAGCTTTTCATAAAACATGTAACCAGCAGAAACCTCCGCGCTGTGCCGTCTGCCGTGCAGCATCCCGGGACTCCTGACTGCCTCCCTGCCCGGGAGCATCCGAGGGAGGGCGAGGCACACGGGGCTTCCTCCCACCCTCATCCTCCTCTGGGCACGTTCCAGCTGCTCCCCGGCTACCGGAGAGTTTGTGCTCGGGCACGGGGTGAGGTGCTGCTGCCTGCCCGTGCCTGGCAGAGGGTGATTGCCGCGCTGCTGCCAGTGCTGGCTGTTTGGTGGTCGCTGTGGTCTCGCTCCAATTCCCTTATTTCCCGTCTGGTGGCAGCCAGGGCTGGAGGCTGGCCAGGCCGGCCCCGTCCCGCTGTGCAGGCGCAGTGCTGGTGTTTGTGAGGAGCCTGACAGCCAAGAGGAAACCGGCAGGGACCTCACCGAGCTGGCACGGGCCCTGTGGAGATGGACTCTGCTGCGCTCATCCCCACAGAGAATCTCGCCCTCCCCACTGCTCTGCCCCAGTCCCTGGTGCCTTTTTTTCCAGCTCCAAAGCTGGGATCTGCTCTCGGAAAGGCTCAGGGAGGCAGGAGAACCATCCCATGCTATCTGTGTGTGGAAGCCAGCCTGCTCTGTGGGTGACAGCCCCCCCGGGCAGAGCAGAGCTGGGTGACCCAGCTGAGGGAGCTTCTCTTTGCATGTCAGGGCTGGTCTGGATCAAGCACACGGTTTGCATCAGGCACTTTGCTTTCCCAGTCTGGATCAGCTGGAGCTCCATTTGGTTTGGGCTGCACAGCTGCCCAGCAGGTGCTTGCTGAGTGGGACCAATTCTTGTCTCACTTGTGCCCTGCTTTGGGAAAAGTGGTTGGGCTTCTCCTGCCTTCCATGGTACTGGAGTTCCCCAGGTTTTTTGCCTCTCAGTTATTCCTGTAGCTCTTCTCTGAACCCATTCCCATTTTCCAGCATCCCTCCTGTTGTGTGGGCAATAATTTCCCTTGTTCTGGTGCCTCTCTCTGTGCTGTATTTGCTCTCCAAGCCAGTGCCAGGCCCAGAGCTCCAGCTCCATCAGTTTTCACTGTGTGCCTTCCTGCAGCTTTGTCCCCTTGCTGCTTTTCTCCAGGGTTACTCCGTTTTTTGTGTGTCCATTGGAATCCAGAGCGAGGCATTCCAGAGGAGCAGGGGAGGTTTGGGTGTTTTGGCAGGATTTGGTGCTGGTGAGCAGCTGAGGGTGCAGATGGAGGAGGGACACAGGACAAGGGACACTGTGTGGCTCTCCCACCCCTCATGGCTGCATCAAACCTCCCTCTGCCTGGTGGTTATCCCACTCCTCCACCTCCCCTGCTGCAGAGGACCTGTCTGTGCTAGAAAGACTGAGCTCCAAAGGTGGGATGCCCACTCCAAGGGTGTTTTTTTGGAAAGAAGACGTGGCCTGACGTGATTCATGCAGTGTTTGCTGCCACAGCATTCCCGGAATGTACCTGCTTTATTTCTTGGCCTTCTTGCCTGTTGCTGGAGAGGAGCTCAGCTCCTGCACTGGGGTTTAGATGACAGAGATCCAGCCCTGCTCTCAGGTTCAGGGGTGCCTTGCACCAGGACAAAACCCCCGAGCTGGAGGGCAGGGACCTGCCGGGATGCTGTTCTGCCAGATGTGACACATTTGTGGCAGGGCTATTGTCACCTCCCCACCTCTGAGCCCCCAGCAGACTGGCTGTGCGTGTTCCCCATCACAGGCTGGCTGCTGGGCACAGACAGTCTGCAGGTGTCCCCTGCTCTGGGGAGAGCTCAGTGACACCCCACTGTGCATGATGGGGACATCACTTGTGGGAACTGAAAAAGGATTTTCAACAGCGTTGCAATAAACTTACATAGACAGAGGTTTGAAACAGAGCTGAATTTTAGCCCTTGAAATATTTGGAGCATAGAAAGTTTCTGAGCTGCAAAAAATATAAACCAAGCAACTCTTGTATGCTGTCAGGTGTACGTGTAGTGTTTAGTGACTGGCTTAAGTAGATGCTTGTAGCTTTTAGAATTAGTCTATTGGCTAAAAAAAATTTTTAAAGGCCTTGGAACAAAGAGAACTTTGGCTTCTGTTGTTATGGCATGAGTTTTACCATCTTTTATGTCTCCACCTTCACTGAGACTGACAACAAAATAAAAAACTCATGGAACACCTCTTGGTCACCCTGTTACTGGTGATCAGATCCAACAATCACTCATGGTGCCAACTCACCTGTGGGCCCACCAGCACAGCCCCACAGAGGGGCTGCACAGACCCCTGCACCCACCAGAGCAGTGGCAGGAGGCTCCAGACTCCTCTGCCAGCCTGTTCCCAGCTCCTCCACAGAGCTGAACCCCCCCAGCACAGTGTGTGCCCCAAGAGCAGCAGCCCTGCCCTCCCTGCCCTTCCCTGGCTCCCACAGGGCTCACTCTGCACAGACAGGATCCTGCTCAGGGAACAGCCCCCAAACCCCCTGCCAGCCTCCTTGCCATGCTTTCCTCAAGAGCCCAGCCCACCCTCAGGGTGAGACTGAACCAGAACTGCCAGATTCCTCCAGGATTCTCTGGCCACTGCCCCCAGGCCCTGCCTGTGTCCATCTCCCAGACACAAGGCAGTCCCCAGCCTGGGCTGCTGGCAGTGCCCTGCAGAAGGCACCAGGGAAGGGCACATGCTGTCAGGAGGCTTTCCTGACTCACGTTGATTTATGGCCCAACCTCAAGCCAAAAAATTCACCCTCACCCTACTTGCAGGGGCATTTTTGGAACAGATGCAGAGAGCTTTTATCAGCTGTGCCCCGGGATTTCCTGGCTTTGAACCCTATTGTGACAGTGTGACAGCCACCACAAGCAGCCTCAGGACGGGGCAGTGTCCCCCCTCACAGCCCTGGGGTGTGGGGTCTGGGGATGCTCTGCAGGGGTGGCAGTGGCACTGGGCTGGTGCTGTGGGTTGTGTCTCCACTCCAGACAGAGCTGTGCCTCGTGGGGAGCAGCCAGTCTCCCAGGAGAATTGGTTTTGGTGGGATATTTGCCCATCACCCAGCACTCTGAGGCTCCTGGAGCAGCCCTGGTGGCCTGGCAGGTGTGGGATGAAGGACCAGCAGGTGCCTTTGCACAGCCAGCCACACTCCCCTGAGCCCTCTGAGTTGTCACCAAGTGCAGCATCTCATGCCCATCATCTGTGGCACCCCAGACCAGTCTCCAGAACTTTCTTTTCTCTTTACAGTCTTCTAATCCTTGTAATTGCAGGGCTGGTTTTATATTTTATGTGATTTTTTGGGGCCTCCTAAGGGCAAATCTTCACCATGTGCTGCTCTGGCCACTGGAGGGGAATAAAAGAGAGTGGCTATTGAGGGTGACATTCTGGGGTGCTCTCACTTCAAAAGGCTTCTCTGCACTTGGGTGAGTTTGTGAGCAAGGGGGTGATGCTGCTCCCAAGGACCGAATTTGCAACTTTCCTGCATTTCTAGAGGCCAAACTGCTGCAGAGGTAGGGCAAAGATCAGGAAACAGGGCTGAGCACCTCCTCACAGGAGCTGGTTTTAGGTCAGGGACTTGCTGAAATGCCGAGGATGAGGAGCTGGTGAGAGCACGGGTGCTCTGGGATCCAGCCCAGCACACGCCTGTGCGTGCTGCTCCCCGTCTGCACGGCAGGCTGGGCAGTAAATCCCGGATCTGGGGAGAAGGGCTGTCACAGCAGGTCGTTCTGCAGGGCTCTGACACGGCCCAGCCAGCTGCTGGACGGGCCAGAGGGAGTTTGTTTGATGTTTAACTCCCAGCAGAGGCACACACTGCCTCGGGTCCGACAATTCATTTGCGCTGCGAGTAACAAACAATAACATGCCTTTGCTGTTGACAGAGGGTTGTGATGCCGTGTGGGATTTGCTCCCAGCTCAGGAAATGTTCCTGAGAAAGTCTTTTTTCCCTCCCAGCGTTAGCGGGTGAGGCGTGAGTCCTTTCTACAGCGGGTCGATGAACAACAGCTCCCCAGAGATGCGGCAAATGCTGCGGAACAGCCCCGCACGGCTGCCAGCTCCAGCTCAAAGGATCCCGCTGCTTTCTGTCCCTGGAAGGCTCGCAGGGCCCTATTTCTGCCCCACAAACAGCACGTAGGCATCGCCACGGTGGCTGTCATCGCCCTCCCGAGGAGCTGTCCCAGCACGCAGTGCCCAGTCCTGGCCCCGGGGCTGACGGGCTGCTCCCCGCCCGGGGATCGTCCCTCGGTGCATCCCTGTGCTACATGGGCTTCCTCCTTTCTGCATCCCTGTGCCACTGGGCTTCCTCCTTTCTGCATCCCTGTGCCACACGGGCTTCTTCCTTTTTGCATTCCTGTGTCACAAGGCTTTCTCTCTTCTCTGCATCCTTGTGTCACATGGGCTTCCTTTTTCTGCATCCCTGTGTCACACGGGTTTCCCTTCCCTGAATCCCTGTGCCACAGGGGCTTGGACCAGAAGGAAATTAAAAATATATATCTGTAGAAGCAGTACTAGCTTTGGTTTCCTCCTGAGGAAACCCTGCTACTCCAGACCCTGCTCCAGGTCTTCAGGGCCATGGAGAACAGCAGAGGCAGAAGGCTGAGGGGCAGTGGGGGCCCTCAGAGCTGCCTGAGGAGGTATCTGCTAACTGCTGTGTCCCACTTGAGACACCTCCCACCAGTCTGGACTCAGCTAAGGCATCACTGAGCTCCTGAGTCCAGGCTCTGGCTCAGCTGGGCTGAGCACAGGGAAATGAGAGGTTCTGGGCACAGCATTGCAGGGCACCCAGGAAAAGGGACAGGACTGTCATTTGGGAGCATGGCAGATGGTGTCCTTGTAGGGGAGGTGTGTTTGGCTCAGCCCTGGCTGTGGGAGGTGACCTGCTGCTGCTGGAGCACAGGGGACTGATGGAGTGCTCTGAGGAGTGGTGCTCAGAGCAGTTAACCCATAGCACACAGGGGAAACAGATAAGGGATGTCTAAGCCTGGAGTGGGAGGCAGCAGCTCCTTGGAGGAGTGTGGGATGTGCCAAGAGCTCTGGTTTTGTGCTCTGTAGCTGTACAAGAGTCTTGACACCAAGCCCGTGCTGGCTCTTCCCCTGGGGATTGTGCCCCATGCAGGGCTCGGTGGGACCTGCTCCCCTGTGCTGCCTTTGGGGCCACGCATGCCCTGCCCGCCCAGCTCCATTTGTCACCAAGAAATTTAACTTTCTGAAGTCTGCGAGCTTGCTAAGAATAAACTTAATAAATTAGTGAGCATATTTAAAGTGCAGCGCTGCTCGCTGATCTGGCATTTTAATCTACTTGTGAAACTATCCAGAGTGTTTGCTCAGCGTGTGGCCAAGTCCTGAAATATTTGCATGCTGCTATTGTCAGTACATCTCCTGACCCTTTGCAAAAGGATGGCAGGAGGAGTGAATTTATAAGAATCTTCCACTGGCGAAGGTAGCGGGGCCGTTCCTGCTCACACACTCGGGCAGTTATCTCCCTGAGATCATCCTGGCCTGCTCTTCCAAGCCGGTGCATGAGGTACTTTTAAACAATGCAGCTGTGGTTTATGTTCTCCAGGGCTACATATCCTCTTCAGTGACACACATTCCTCGCAGGTCAGCTGTAAAACATGCAGGATGTTGGCACCCGGGCAGCCGCGGCCAGCCCAAGGCACTCTTTCCAGCCGGGAATGCCGGCGGTAGCTGCAGGCTGGCCCGGCCTCTGCAGCCCCTGCCCAGCTCCTCCCTGCGGCTTCCCAGAAGCTGCAGACAGGTGGGGCAGGGGGAACAGGGGCATCGTGTGAGCCAGGTGAGGGGCAACGCTGTGTGTAGGGCTCCAAGAGCTGCTGCTCCTCCTCCAACCTTCTCCACCTCCTCCTTCTCTTTTCTGCAAATCACCTCCTTCAGCACTCAGCAGTGTTTGCAGAGCCCTGATGGACTGGAGCAGGAAGCCCTTGGCACCAGGATGAGCAGAGGGATGGAGCAGCTCTGCTGGAAGGAAAAGCTAGGCAAGCTGAGATTGTCCAGCCTGGAGAAGGGAAGCTTTGAGGTGACCTCACTGTGGCCTTCCAGGACCTGAAGGGAACCCACAAGGGCTTGGAGTGACAGACTTCCTACAAGTTGGATATTAGGAAAAAAAATTTCATGGAAAAAATAATAAAGTACTGGAATGATCTGCCTGGGGAGGTGGTGGAGTCACCATCCCTGGATGTGTTTAAAACAAGACTGGATGTGGCACTGGGTGCCATGGTTTAGTTGAGGTGTTGGGGCATACGTTGGACTCGATGATCTTGGATGATTTTCCAACCTGGTGATTCGGTGATTCTGTGATTCTCTGTAATTCTGTGATTCTGTGACAAGGGGGAATGGCTTCACACTGGCAGACAGCAGGTTTAGATTGGATAAACAGAACAAATACTTCCCTGTGAGGGTGAGGAGGGGCAGGCCCTGGCACAGGGTGCCCAGAGCAGCTGTGGCTGCCCCTGGATCCCTGACAGTGTCCAAGGCCAGGTTGGACACTGGGGCTTGGAGCAGCCTGGGACAGTGGAAGGTGTCCCTGCACATGGCAGGGGTGGAATGAGAAGGGTTTTAAGGTCCTTCCTAATCCAAGCCATTCTGTAATTCTGCTGCTCCATGAAGTTAAGAGCTGGTTTGGGTCACTGTGAGTCAGGTGTGTTCTGAGGGACTCTCACTGCAGGGTTGGTTCTCTGCAATCAAATCCCCAGCTTTTCTTCAGTCTCCCAACACCCTTGTGCCCAGTGAGCACTGGAGCTGGGTGCTGGGCACAGCCAGGCACTCAGGTGCAGGACACTGGCATTTCCCTGCTGCCCTGGGAATGTTCACCTTCACCTGTGAGGAGGTACAGCCTGCACAAGCTCTGCCAGCCTCGCTGGGGTCCCACAGCCCCCCTCCCCAGGACAGAGCACCCTGATTATCATCTCTGTGGCTAATAATCTGTCCCTGGACGTGTGGCTGCATCAGCTGCTTGTGCACATTGACCCAGCCCACTCTGCAGCAGCCATCTGGCCTCTCCATTTGTTTGTCTCACCACCTCAGTGTCAGCACAGATGATTTAATATATTTCCAGATCATTGATAAGGCAGTTGAATAGCCCAGGGCCCGGTCCTGACCCCCAGGGAGCTCTGTTTCCCCCCTCTGGATGTGGAGTTCCCACTGACAATTGCAGCTGGGACACCCCACAGCCAGCTTTTAATCTATTAAATATGGCCCGTGTTGATTGGCTATTGTTTTCTTCACCAAAATGTGGCAGTACCACGGCAGTCACCCTGCAGGAGTCTGAGTGTGTTATAACACCAATATTATTTTATCAATCAGAATCATGATTTCAGGAAAAAGGTGGGTCTTAGTTTGGCGTGTTCTGTTTTCTGTAGGTCTGTGTGACTTAGCTTCAATCACATTTCTCTCACCTAAATTTGCCTGTCTTTTGGAGGGG
>JANPWX010000300.1:14641-104563 GCA_024734555.1 Trochalopteron elliotii
AAGGAAGGAAGGAAGGAAGGAAGGAAGGAAGGAAGGAAGGAGAAGGCAGGCAAAGACACGACAAGGCAGGTGGCTGCAGATACATCTGGACAGGCAGTTCCCTACCCAAAACCCACAGAAAACTGTGGGGAGCAGGAGAGAGGACTGGTCACTGACACCATGGTTTGGATCTCTGCTGATGCCCAGATTTCCAGGTGAGCAGAGGAGGAGATCTCAGCACAAGCCCTGCCTGTGCTACCCCTGGGCAGGAGCCTGTGGTTGTGGGAGTCTGTGTGAGCTGCACACTTTCCTGCTGGCTCAGACACCTCACAGCACTGCCTCTGGATGGAGGATTGCAGGAGTTAACGTGCCTTGTTCTCATGAGTCACTTCTTCATTCACACATTAAGGATCTGCAGAACCATTTACTGGCTCTCAAGGACAGAAGGGATCATCTCTGATCTCTGTACAGCAGGCCAGGGACTTTCATCTGCTGGTTCTTGCATCCTGTCTGCCATGTCTGGTCAACAAAAAGCATTTCTTTTACAGTGAGGTGCCCAGTCTTGAGTTAAAGCCTTTCTGCTGAAAGCAAATCTGCTGCATCCCCAGCCAAGCTGGGTCAATGGTGCTGTGTGTTAAAAGTGCAGTGCATATTTCTGTGCAGAACCTGGGCTCTGCCTGCCAGAGGAAGCAGCACTCTGCCAGAGAGGGCTCCCTCCCACGCTGCCGGGGCTGGATCACTGGAGACGCTCCCGCTTGCCTACAGAAAATAAAGCCCAATATTCCTAGGATTGCTTCTGGTTTTCTCCACATCTTTCAAGCTCCTTTAATGCTCCCAGAGCCCAAGGCAACCCAGACAAGCTTCTCTTCCAGCTCCCATTTTTCTCTTCTCCTTCTTCCCCTGAGAGACCTACAAGATGTACACACACTTCTAAGGGCAGGATTTCTTTGAGGATGTTTCCTCATGGCTTCTCTGCCCCAGTCCCTGCCTGGGAGATTTGATTGACCTGCCCATAATGGACATTCCTTCCTCAGCCACCTTGCCAAGTGTTGTTGTCCCCACCATTGTCCCTGGGCTCAGCAACAATGGGGCTCCCAGCCCTGCTGGTGGTCAGACTTGAGGGATCCTCTCACATTGGCCACTTCCTCTGATGCCTTAAGTTTGAGCTTTCATGTATTTCAGGTTCTGTGCTGCCCAGGGGTGCAGTTCTGAGCCTCACATTCAGTGTCACTCAGCTCTGCACACAGCAGGGACACAAAACAAATCCTTTTCCTGCTGCACACCAAGGACAACTGTTACAAGTTTTCAGTCCCAAAAGCACAAACAAGGGTGGGCTGAAGGGAGGAACAAGAAGGATGGGACCTCACAACCTGGAGATGGACTTGGACAATTAAACCCCGGTATGCAAATGGACCAAAACTTATAAAAATGTGAGACCTCATGACCATTTATCCATTTTGTGACCATTTTGGGTCCACCTTCGTGTAGCCCTGGTCAGGCTCTTGTCCTGCCCAAGGTGTATTCTAAAAGCCTTTTAATAAATATCTACTTTATTCTCTTAGCTCTGTCCAGTCTCTGTTCCAGCTCAGCCTTCCCAAGGCATCAGCTCCATTCCACAGGGACTCTCCAGACTCCAAGTTCCAGCTGTGCCTGGTCATGGTGTGGGACAGCAGCTCCCTTGGGGCAGCCTCAAAGCAAAGGCAGAGCTGGAGTGATGTGGTCACTCCTGACTCTCTCGTACCCCAAACTCAGGAGCCTCTTGGCTGACCCTAAGGAAGGAGAGTGTGAGACACACTCCTAGGAGATCCCCCATGGCGACATCCAGGTCTGCTCCCTCTCTCCCCCTCTCCCTGCAGCCCTGGGTCACGTAACTCGTGCACAGCACAGGCCAGACAGACTCTCTGGCAGACTCTCTGGCATCGTTTTTTTCTGAGCTTGATAAATGGGGCCAACTCCTCCAGATTGAACTCAAGAAAATACCATTATCTGCTGTGCAATGACTCAGAGATTGCATTGCAACATCTCGTTGGTAATGTCAGATCGCAGGCAACGATATTAAAAATGAGCATTTTACCCTGGACAGGGTATTAACTATGAAATTAAATCCGTATTTATTGCTTTTAGCCACGAGCATCCAGACTCTTCCAGAATAAATGTTTTCAGTCCCGTGCAGGAAGGTTCTGTCATGTACAGGCCAGACATTTCTAACCCACATGCAGCACCAGGGTGCTGGGGTGCCGTGCCCTGTGATGTCATGGCAGATCCCATGAGCTCATCCCTCATTTTGCTGGGCCAGTCCGACACCCACAGACCTCCACAGAGTGCAGGGAGTGAAGGAGTGCAAACACCAGCAACAAGCATTTCACAGAACTGCAGAATTGCAGAATATCCCGAGCTGGAAGGGACCCACGAGCATCATGGATGCCCAACTTCTGACCCTGCACAGGACAGTCACAAGAGTACCACTAGTGCCTGAAAGCCTTGTCCAAACACTTCCTCAGCTCCTTTGTTTTTGGGAAATGCCTGAGCAGAGCAGGACCCAGCAGCATAAGGATGGAGGGGTGTCTTGGAACGGGCTCTGTCTTGGAATGTAGCTCCAGCCATGGCACTGCCTGTGACAGGCCAGTGCAGGACAGTCACCAGGTGTCACACAAGACAGGAGCCCTGGGAGCCTGGCAGGGAGAGTGTGGCATCCCCCAGGACAGGAGGCAGCACGGTTTCCCCAGCTGTGACACCCCCAGCCTTTCTCCATGCCCAGCAGCACGGTGTGTCATGGGTTTCATTTTCCTGGGGACAGAATGAGATGCTCATTACCCCACCCTGTGCCATGGGAGAGATGCTTGGAGCCCCAGGACCCTCTGCTACCACTCAGCCCTCCCTCAGGGTCACAGCAGCCCTGTGTACCCCTGGGAGAGAGAGGGACAGGGGAACAGTCCTGCTACATCCAGCCTGGGACAGCCAGGGCACCAGCTGAGAGATCCTCTCTTCCTGGGCTGCAGGGTTTGATCCTCAACCTCCTCTTCTTCCTCTGCCTCTCAGCCCAGGAGCTTTTCTGCTGAACAAGAGGGTTTCACTGAAATGGCTGTTCTGTACAGAAAAAGGTCTGTTTTGGGGGGAAAGAATCAGTCAAGTGAATGGAAGTGTCAGGATCAAAACCAGGTGGCTTTGTTTGAGTGCAAGTGGTTTATCAGTGGCATTCTTCAGTTGGAAACCAACAGACCTTTAATAGGATGGTGAGAAATGATGATGTACAGTTTGATTCAGACTGAAATTCCTCGTGTGTAATTTCTTTTCCCATTTTTTTTTTAAACAAATATTTGGAATGGCTCTTAGGTTGCACTGAGCTTTTGTTCTGGATGAGTTTCTGGTGGTGCCTGGCTCTCTCACCAGTGTTCCCCAGGGTGTGTTTCCTGGAAGGTGGGAACCATGCACAGCTGTACAAGACATTGCCAAATACACCTGTCATCTCCAGACCAGCAACTCACAATGAAATCCTGCCAGATCAGCTTTCCAGTGATGTTTCCAATGGTAGGGATTGGTTTGGAGGACAGCAAACACATCCAGCTCCTCATTCAGGAGGTCTGTGGAGCTCTGTGCTCATACTTGAAGGGGAAAGAAAATGAAACACTCCCAACTTTCTTTGAAAGTCATCACGGTGTGGTTGGCACTCCCAGCTCATGGCAGCACTCCTGGGATAGCAGCACTCCTGGGATGGGCTGGGACAGATCTCAGGGTACTGCTGTGTCCCAGGCTGGCTGCAGGGAGAGAGCCCCAGCTGTACCAGGAGCCCCATCCTGCCCTCTGCAGCTGCCCTTTGGCTGCTCTGGGGGTGAGGGACGGGCTGCCAGGCTGCACCTGGCCCTGCTGGGACAACCCTGAGACCCTTCCCTGCACCCTGACCTGGCTGGGGATCCCTGAGGATCTGCCTGGCTGAGTCCAGGACTTGCCTTGCTGCTGCTCATCTTCCTCCCATTCCCGCAGCCCTCTCTGCCTTTCTCCCCATCAGCGAGCTGCAGCCACAGCTCTTGGCTTGCATTCCCACCCTCCTTCCTCCCCTGCAGCTCGAGGTGTCTGCTGTCCCCCGGGATGTGAGCAGCTGTCCCCAGAACATCCCCCCCAGGCAGCAGCAGAGTACAGGCAGATCGTCACTGTCCCCCCTGGGGAGGGTGGGATGGCACCAATGGATTTAAGGGCTTTTCCAGAAGGCAGCCAGCCTGGAGAGCTCATGCTCGTTGTTAAGCACAAGAACACTTCATTGTTGTCAAGTGTAAGAATCACTTTCTGTTGTGTTGTGCAAGCAGGCTGGGGCCTCACACGGAGCCTGCTGGCACAGAGAGCTCCTGACAGCTTCTCCTGGGGCTGCCTGACCCCTCGGGAGACAAAACACCAGCAGCATGCACACGTGGGCCAGGCTTTCCATGGGCCAGCCCTTCCCATGGGCCAGCACGCCCTGCTTGGTGCATGGAGCTGGGAACGAGCTTCCCAGCCCATCCCTGGCTCCTGGGGACAGCTCAGTGCAGCCCCTGGCAGGAGGCAGTGATGGCCACCCTTGGGCCATCTGGAAACCCAGTGATGGTCACTCTTGGGCTATCTAGAAACCCAATAATTAACACTCTTGGGCCATGTGGAAACCAGTGATGGTCACCCTTGGGCCACCTGGAAACCCAGTGATTGTCACAATTTACAACATGAAACAATGACACGCACCCAGGCAGGTTGAAGTGAGGCAAAGAAAGAAGTTTATTATGATTTTGGGGTTTTTATAGGATTTGAAATTTGGTCAAGGATTGGTAGATGAGAGGAACACCTCTCTGACTCCAGTGGTCAATTCAGAAGTCCATCACAGGGAGGTGTGAAAACAATTTACTTTTGTTTATGTTACATTCGTGAGAGACTCCACCAGAAGGTATGTAAACAAGATCATTAGAAGGCTAAAAATCAGAGCAACAAGTGATGGCCACCCTTGGGCCACCTGGAAACGCAGTGATGGCCACCCTTGGGCCATCTGGAAACCCTCAGTCCTGCTGCTCCACCAAGGGCTGCTGGAAGTTGAAGGTGGTTGCCCAGAGCAGCCAGGGAGGGATGTGACCAACAGGCCCTTCTGGTCATTAAAAGCACGTGGGCAGAGCAGGGTGACACTGTGGTGTCACCAGGCACGTGGGGATGATGAAGATGGTGAAGGGTTTGTAGGCTGAGGGAGCTGGGCTGGTTCAGCTGGAGCAGAGAGGATGAGGGCAGAGCTCAGTGGGGGCTGCAGCTCCTCCTGATCTCTGGAACGGGGACAGGAGTCAGGGAATGGCTGGAGCTGTGTCAGGGCAGGCTCAGGATGGATTTTGGGAAAAGGTTCTTCCCCCAGAGGGTGCTGGCACTGTCCAGGCTGCCCAGGGAATGGGCACAGCCCCAGAGCTCCAGGAGAGTTTGGACACCACTCCAGGGGTGCCCAGGGTGGGATTGTTGGGGGGTCTGGGCAGGGACAGGAGCTGCATTGGGTGATCCCTGTGGGTCCCTCCCAATTCAGGAGTTTCCATGATTCTGTGATCCTCTTCTGTCATTCTTACTGGGCCACCAGGCTGCTCCAAGCACAAGCCCAGGGCTGTCTCTTGGCCAGCTCTACCCCAGAACTCTCCAAAATGTCCTTGTTGTCCAAGCTTGTGGGGCCACGTGGACAGGGCACCCCTCCCTGAGGAGACAAACTCCAAGGGGAATTCATCCCCTACAGACTCTGGGTTGGAAGGGACCTTAAAGACCCTCTAATTGCAACCCCCCATCACAGGCAATGGATAAAGGATCAGAAAGATGCCATTAATTAAAAATTTCTCAGCCACCTGTTCAGGAGTGTGTTAAGGTGCCACATTTGGAACTCACATTTGGAACTGTGTGTATCCTTAGCATTGGCCAGGTCTTTTAGGATTTCAACCAGGAATTTCTTTTGCTTAAATGGCTGTTTGGGGAGTGAGTACTCCTGTCTTGTATTTTACTCTGAATTATTGGGATGTACTTTCAGTACTGCAGCACAGTGTGGCTTTTGTCTGATTTTTGTACTGATTAAAAAAAAAAAAAATCCTTGGAACATTAAAAAAAGAAAGGTGAAGGGAACGTTCCTCCAGCAGGACATCTCCATGTGCTGATCTAACTTTCTGAAGCTATGAGTACCAATCTTGCAATGCTAAAAAAAGAGTGAATATGCCACTTTCATTGATCTCCAGAACAGAGCAGCTCCCACACAGCCTGCATGGCAGCGAGGAGGAGAAGGGCATGGGCAGGACCTGGAGTTTGCAGTAGGATGTGTCCTGCTGGAGGGCTGTTCTTCTCACATGGGGTCAAAGAGTATGGCCTGGAGTGAAATGTCCCCAGGAGGTGCCTCTGGCTTGGTTTGGCATCCTGGTGCAATGAATGGCTGGGAAAACCAGACGGGAGGAGAGGTTTCAGCAGTCAGCTCCAGTGGACCTGTCGCTGCCAAACTTATCCCCATAAAAAAGAGACTCAGTGCTCCAGATCTGATACCAGCCCTTGATGTGTGGCTGGGAGCCAGGCATCTCTCAGGGCTGGCCCGAGCAGAGCTGAGAGCTGGGGGGAAAGGGTGAAGGGAGAAACCCCACCTGAACTGGCAGAGGGTCTGCAGAGACTCAAGTGACGAATGTGGCTGAGTATCAGTGAGGGCTTCCAGGATAAACTCACACTCAGAGAGCAAATAGTCACTGCTGGGGTTGGAGATCAGTGGAGGAGGCCAAAGACTCTCCAGAGCCTCAGAGTTTGCCACAGATCCCAAATCTTTTCTGGCAGAGACTCACCTGAAAGGGAGGGAGATGTGAGGGAGGGAGGTGGACACTGGTTGAGATATGGAGCTGTGTCTGTTGTTGATGGCCAAACCCTCACACGGGTCCTGGCCAGGGAGTCCTTGAGCAATCAGAAGAAGTGATATGTCCTGTCTGCAAAGCAAGAGGACTGGCAAGAAGGCAAAAATTAAGAGAAGACAAGGACTTAGGTGCTGGCACCTTCAAAACTCATCATTTATAGGCCATTTCTGGTTTGTAGGGCTGGTCCAAAGCTGGCCTGAGGGAGGACTGGCCCTGCCACGGCTGGGACTTCCTGACTGTTGTTACCAGAAACCATCAGAGCTGTCTCCAGCCCAGGCACTGCTGCTGACAGGGCTGCATTCAGTGAAGTGAGGAAAATATAAACCTGATCTGGTGTCCACACCCCACAGGCAAACCTTGCAGGTCATTGCATGGGGAGCCTTAGGGACTAAAACACATTTTTGCCTCCAAAAATGTCACACTGGGAGTTCTGTAGTTTATAGATCCCATGATGGGGGCAAATTTCTTCCTGCATGCATCTGGGCACTCCATACAAAGTACATCCTCAATTCCTGAGGGACATGAGGGTGTCTCTGCAGGATTTGCAGTGGTTCCCTGAGGATTCCAAGTTTCCAGCTGCTTCCCAACCCCATATCTTGGTCAGTTTTCCATCAGAATGCTGCATCTACTCTGCTTCCTCACCAGGTTTTTCCTTGCCCTCTTCCCTCTTGTGCCCAGAGCTGCAGAGGTGGGAAGGGAAGGGAATCCTGGTGGCTGAGCAGAGGAGAAGGAAGGAGGACAGGATCAAACATGCTGTCAGGGGTCGGAGTTTGCCTGTTTTCTCCTGCTCTCCTGCCTCTCAGTCCCTGAAGAGCAGAGCCATTGCTCCTCCTGCATTATCAGCAGCATTTCGCCTTTTCCTGAAGGATGGGGCCATGGGAAAGCTGACTGTTAGGAAGAGCCAGGCTGAAACAAGGAATTGGATGAGGGACTTGCTCACCACTGAGCTGGTGTACGTTTGCCACCTTTGGGTAGTGCAGATCATCAGGAGGGTTTGGAGTCTGCCCTGAGATTCCCATTGCTGCCTGGAAGGCATCTTGGGAATAACCTGTACTCTGCCTGGAGCTCTTCTGCCTCATTCCTTGGAACTGTTGTTCCTTCTCAGTCTAGGATGAATTAACTCTGGCCCCAGCAGCCTCTCTGGTTCTGGCAGTGCAGCTCCTGTCCAGCAGTAACTCCAGCAGGAATTGTGAGGTGCTGCAGGATGTGGCAGCAGGGCCGAGCCCACTGAGCCATCCATTAATGCAGATCTTTGCCTTCCCCCCTGACTGAGGTGGCTGCAGCACCGAGGGCTGGAATTGCCATCCCGGGGGCGTTTGTCAGAGCACGTCACACCTCGGCTATGGTCCCTTATCTCCTCTCACTTATTTGGTTTCCCGTGTCCACCCAGAGCTGATTTACGGTGCCTCCCCCAGCCCTGGGGGGCGTTGGGCACGAGCTGTGGTTAAGAATAGCTCTCAAGCTGTCAAGATAATCCTGCACTCAGCTGAAATGGATCCGCATCAGCTCGAGCCAGGAACCACAAGGGACCTCCTGTGATTTCAGTGGGGTTTCAGCTTTCTCTGTTCCTCCCTCAGGCTGGCCCAGGGCAGGGTGTGTTGGAAAGAGGAGATGACTTTTCAAGGGCCATCACATCTAGGAGGTGATGCAGAAGCTACCTGAGCCTCCCTGAACTGCTTTTTTTCCATCTCACCTCTCTCTAAGCTCTCCTGGCCAGCACCATTTGGTGCCTGGCAGAGCATCAGTGCTGTGTCTGCAGAGTGCTCTGGGGCTTTACAGCACCCTGATCACTGTGCTGCTTCTCCTCCCTCCACCAGCCTCATTTTTTTCAGACCACCTTTTTCCCCTGCTCTCTGGACAGGCTGCAGTATTTGTCTGGGAGTGGCAGAGTAAACTTTGCCCTGTGACAAAAACCCCCCTGGATCCCATCAAGTGCTGTTCACTCCTACTTGGCACATCCCATCAGGGTCCTGCTGGAGATCCCAGATCTTTCTGAGCTGCCTGCTGTTGTGCTTTCCTGAGAGATGTGGGAATATACTTTCTCTTCTTTGTGCCAGGGAGAAGCCTTCACTCATGGCTGGGGGTATGGTGTGTGCTGGGTGACCTCCCCTCAGCTTGGGAAAGACTTTGCCACACCATTTTTAGGTGTAATTTTCACCATTTAGGGTGAACAGTGCCCTCCTGAAAATGTGATCACAGCCCAGGGGTTCCTGCCATATACCCAAAGGTGGTTCACCTCTCTCCATGTTTTCTCCCTGGCTTATTTTTGAGTCCTTTCTCCAATGATTCAGCTGAGGCAGGACTGGATTCACAGAATCACAGAATGATTAGGTTGGAAGAGACGTTCAAGATCATCGAGTCCAACCCATATTTAGGGCCATGTGAGCTGCAGGATGCTGGGGAATTGCTGGAGGAGGCCGATGGAAGCAGCAGAGTGGGCACTGCCCTGCCCAGCCCTCCTGCCTCACCCAGCTGGTGTCACCCTGAGGGGCTCAGCACAGCTCTGTGCTGGGGCACAGCTCGTGCAGGGGCACTGGCAGAGCTCTGCCCCTGGGCCAGAAGCTGCTGGCACTCATCTGCCCCATCAGGAACCCCAGGGAGCCACGGTCCCACTCCTGCCTGGGGCTCCTGGAGCTGCAGCATGCGTGGGCAGCGTTCCCTCAGGAGGTTTGCAGGCATGGTGGCTCCAAGATGCTCATGATGATTTCCAGGATGAGGGGTATCAGTGCTACTGAGCAGAGTGAAGAGTGCTGCAGGCACAGTTCTTCCACCAAGCACCCACGCTGGGCTGCACCCTCTGCAGACTCTGAGTTTTCAGAGAGGAGGTGTTTGGTGCACTCAGCAGCTTCCTTCCCCTCCTAACTGGAAGATCACTGGAAGATCAGCATCCAGCTGAGGTGATTTCTGAGCTCAGCTGAGGTGATCTCTGAGCTCAAAAACGTCACTGGGCTCTCATACAGTTTGGGCAGACCACCAACATCAGAACTAAGAGATCCACGTAGTTCCCTGCCTCCCACAACCCAGCCTCAGGGAGAGGGCCAGGCAGGAAAGCTGAGATCTCCAAAGCTGAAGGACACACTTTTGCTGGTTCTGAACATCAGGTCCGTGGGAAGGAGCTGTGAAGAGCCTTTCTCTCCATGCCCTTTTATTGCAGCCTCAGGCTGAGGTGTCCTGCAGTTCGTGTGGCACCATGGCCGTGTTCTGCAGCTGCTGAGGGTCCTGATGGCAGTGGGTGTTCCTGGAGCACAGGGGTGGAAGGAGACCATCTGTGGGAAGGTTAAGAGGAGTTGTCTCCCTGGGGAAAGCAAATCCAAATGTATCAGGCTACTGAAGGGTGCATTTCTGAGAGTGGTTTTCCAGCCCTGTGGTCAGGCTGTGCTCTGAGCCAAGCCAGGCCACATCCACAAGGGCTTGGCCACCCACCCTCAGGACACACGCTTCCATCAGCCTGCAGTGTTGTTAGGCTGCCACAGGCTTTCAGAGTTTCCCTTGTTCCTGGAAAGATGCTGTGTTGTACTAATTAGTGGGAACATTTGGAATCCACGTCGTTTGCGAGTCCTGCTGCTCGTGCCAGTCCCCATTTCTCTGCTTGATTTAGGGAGGGGGTATTCTAAATAACGCCCTCTTCTCCCTGCCTGGAGCAGCTAAAGGCACTGAGGCAGAGTTGCATAACCCAGTGCTGCTGCTTGTGTACATGCTTGAGAAGAAACAGCCACGGAAAAATCCTGTAACATTCCTCGGCTGGTCCAGCTGCTGGTATCAAAGAGTTTCCTGCTGTGCTTTCACCTTTGAATCTTAATCCAACGGCTTTGGAGGGGTGGGGAGAGGGGCTGGGCAAGGCAGCAGAAGACCCTTCTGCTGACAAGAGAGTGGGTAAAAGCTGAGTCACACGATGTCCTCCAGAGGTGCAAGAGATCCCTGGTTCAGTGTCCCTGACAGGAGGAAATCTCTCCCCTGGGGTCAGCTGGGCTGTGGGTGCTGGTTGCAGTCAGCAGATATTGCTGCTCCCCCTGGTTCCTTAGGGAGCACCCACAGCTCTGGCTCCCTGTGCTCCCTGTGACCCTCCTCTCATTCAGCAGCCAAAGGCATCTCTGGAGAGCTGCCTCCCAAACCAGCTTTTATATCAAAACACATTTCCACCCTAACCTATCCATCACTGAACCCCTCCTGCCCTGTGAGCCCCCAGCCCAGGCACAGCTGGGTGGATCAGGTTGTAGTTCAAAACAAGCAATTTTGTTTTCTCGTGTGCTCCTCTGCTGTGTGACTGATGGCTGGGTTTTCCAGGGAAACAGCAGCACATGGAGACAAAGAGCAGATCTTTTTCCTACCTGGCCTGGGCTTGTAGGATCCAAACTGTCATCACCTGGGGGAGGTGGTGAGGTGCCCTCTTCCCACCATGGGCACATTTTGCCCACCTCCTCCTCCTGGGACAGCCCATTTTTCTGGAAAGATCTGGGCAGGGAAACCTGTGCAGAGCTGAGATTTCTCACCCTGTCCCTTGAAGAGGTGCCTTTTCCTGCTGGTGTATGGGAGGGGAAGGGAAGCAGAATGGATCTTCACAGGGTGGGTGTGAGAGTGGAGAACACAGTGCCAGTTCTGTACCAGCCCCAGGCTGCACTCAGCCACCAGCACCCAGGTCCTCCTGCCACCCCCAGGCAGGTAAGTGCCCACCTCCCCTCCTGCACAGCTCTGGCTGGCCAGGAGAGGAAGGAGGGCTCTTCCCAGCCTGGAATGGGGCTGTTTGGAGTGGTGGCTGGTGCCCAGCACAAAGCCTCATCTGCTCTGGGAAGCTGTGCTGCCTCTCCTAGTCCTGAGCCTTGCAAAGGCAGCCACGGGCTTGTCTGCAGGCTTGCCCATGGCCCAGGCTTGATGTACCTGCCTGCCCTGGGGAGAATCACAGAATGACAGAATTTCTAGGTTGGAAGAGACCTCCAAGACCATCCAGTCCAACTCATGCCCCAACACCTCAACTAATCCATGGCACCCAGTGCCACATCCAGTCTTTGTTTAAACACGTCCAGGGATGGTGACTCCACCACCTCCCTGGGCAGATCATTCCAGTACTTTATCAGAACAACCCGGTCAGATCAGCACTTTGTTCTTAGTTCTCTGCCTGGCACGAGAGCTCTGGGGGTGGTAAAGGACAGCCTTGTGCTGGGGAGACTTCCCCTGAAGCAGCAGTGTGAGCTGGTCCTGCCTGTGGGGGCTGTGGACCCTGCACTGTGGCAAAGGATGGGTGCAGAGAGCCCAGGGACATGAAGCACAGTAATGTCTTGGGACTGTCTTCCTCCTCACCCTCAGCTGGCTCAGTAGCCCTTCCCGGGCCAGGAAGAGGTGAGGTGTGTGCCTGCTGCCCACAGGAAGGTCAGACAGGCTTTCCTTGACAGGACTCCACAGCCAAAGGGATCTATGCATCTCCCTCTCCCTCCCCAGAAAAGCTGAACAGATGTGGGACACAATTATCACTAAGGGTGGCTCTGGCCCAGGAGTCTGAAACAACCCAGGAAGGAATAAAGCATTTTCCTGTCACTAAGGGTGGCTCTGGCCCATAAGTCTGAAAAAACCCAGGAAGGAATGAGGCAGTTTCCTGCTCTCTGCCATCCCTGGCTCATCTCTGCAGTGTCTGCAAGAGCTGTGCCTTCCCTTACAGGCAGCACAGATGTGTCCAGGGGCCTTCCAGCCCACCAGTTAATCCTCTGAGAGCTTGACACTCAGCACAGGGTGTGCTTCAGATGGAAACCCTGCTCAGTGCTGGCTGACAGAGCATCACCCCACAGCAGCTCCCACACCTGCCGACGTGCCAGGGCGTGTAAGGGAATCCACAGCACGTCCATGAACCCCACATCCCTGCTGGATTAACTAGGTGTGAGAAAGGTTCACTCATGTGCTCAGCTCCATGCCCAGCTCATGGGGATGAAGTGACACTTCTCCTAAAGCAGAGCCCATTCCTTGGAGAGCAGAGAAGGCTGTTTATTGCCTCGTACCTTGAGTGTGACATTTGGACATTGCCAGCCCTCAGCCCAGAGCAGCACCTTGGCTCAATTGTATAGATTCACTTTGTGACTCACCCTGCAACTTGATGCATTGTGTCCAGATAAAAGATACTTCATCCCGATGATAAAAAGGGACAAAGATGATGTAAAAATAAAAGAATGTTTTCTCATCCGAATAAAAGTCGGAGCTGCCGTTCTTGGGGTTATTTTGCTTGAAAACCTCCAGAGAAAGCAAGACTTTGAGTTTTTACCATTTATAGTTAGTTTCAGAAAATTCAGCATGCAAAGTTTGCTATCTGCCTTCCTCCCCTGGTTTGGAGAGGAGTGTCTCTGTGCTGGTTGCCTGGGACCCTGCTCTTACTATTGGGGATGTGGGGGAATGTGATGGATGGACCCAAAAACCCCAGGGACACTCCTTGGGCAGGGAGGGGCTGCTCTGTGCTCACAGACTCCTGTCAGGACAGCTGTCCCACGTGTGGGCACCTGGAGAACCTGCAGTCACAGTCTCCAAGGGTTCATCCCACTAATGAGGGACTGTCCCTGCCCATGCCACCCCCAGCAGCCAGGGCATTCCTGCAGTGGGATCATGGCCAAGCACCAGGGCAGCGGTCTGAGGGACAGGGAGGGCCCAAGCCCTGGGGGAGCTGTGTCTTCCTGGCTGTGTTTCATTGAGTAGGGGTTTAATTTTAGCAAACAATGCCAATTAGAGAGGGATTGTTCGATGGCTGCGTCTCAGTGGAGAGCAAGAGCTGCTGGCAGGGCTCTGAAGGACCCCATCTGTGCAGGGACCCTCCTGGGACAGGGGAGGGGACAGCTGAGCTCTGCTCTGTGGCTGCTTCAGCTGCTGCTGCTCCTGCTGCTCTGAGGTCACCATCCCTGTCCCTGGAGCTGCAGGGACTGGGCTCAGTGAATGTCACTGTGGTCTTCTGGGGCAGTGTTCTCTGGAGGCACTCAGCCTAGAATTCACAGAATTGGAAGAGACCTCCAAGATCATCGAGCCCAGCCCAGCCCTGACACCTCAACTAAACTATGGCACCCAGTGCCACATCCAGTCTTGTTTTAAACACATCCAGGGATGGTGACTCCACCACCTCCCCCAGCAAACCATTCCAGTACTTTATTATTCTTTCCATGAAAAACTCTTTCCTAATATCCAACCTATATTTCCTTGGTGCAGCTTGAGGCTGTGTCCTCTCCTTCTGTCAGTTGCTGCCTGGAGAAAGAGACCAACCCCACCTGAGCACAGCCACCTTTCAGGGGGTTGTAGAGAGTGATCAGGTCACCTCTGAGTCTCCTTTTCTCCAGGATAAACAACCCCAGCTCCCTCAGCTGTTCCTCACAAGGTTTGTGTTCCCAGCCCCTCTCCAGCCTTGTTGCCCTAACCCTAGAAGCTGTAGCTGTCTTCACTCCCAGGTCTCAAAAGAGCCTGTGCCTCTGCCCACCCATGTTTGCTGCAGCTGGGGAGGGTTTTGGTGTGGCTGAAGGGCCAGAGAGGGGTGGGCAGATCCCTCTGCTCTAGAGAGGGGCACTGCAGCAGCAGGACTGGCAAAGGGCAGAAGAAACAAGCACGAGTAGTAATCATGTATGGGACCATCCTTTGTCAATTCTCATTTCAGAGGTGAATCGATCTCATTGCTTCAGTTAAATTGTTCTTATAAATGCAATTAAATGTTTTCTGGAGAAGGATCGTGGATCACCCACACCCTGAGTGAATGCAACCATCAGACTGTGCCAAGGGGAAATGCTCCATGGGAGCCTCGGGGTGAAAGTTCCAATCTTGGGGTACCCACAATTTGTTGCCTTTGGTATTTCTCTGGCTGCAAAGACAAAGTTCAGGCCTTTCAATAAAACCAATAAATCTGTGACCTTGGGCCTGAATGTGTCCTTCAGAGAGTGCCCTGGAGAGAGTGTGGAGATAAAGGTGATAGGGCTGATGCTACTGAGAAGCCCTCAGAGAAGGTGAGGTTTTCTGAATGTGCCAGGACACTGAGCCCATCCTGAGGGCAAGCAGACAGTCACTCCTGCTGGCCCAAGGAATTTAAATCCCATTGCTCACTGTGCATGGTGATCTGTGCCCCGCCCGCAGCTAATTTGCCAATGAAACAACTTGTAAAAAAAGGTGAAGAGAGACCACAAGAGGGAAAGGAACAGAATCACAGAGATGTTGAACTGCCTCATTTTGGAAATGAAAGAGCCTGTTGGCAATGGCAGAGCTTCACATGCTGAGCTGGAATCGCAGCCCAGGGAAAAAGGGAATGGATTAAACAGAACAAGAGCTGAGGGACTCTAAATGCTGTCTTCAACATTTCAGTAGGGGCCTCATAAATCTAGACAATTATGAGATGCACTTAGAGAAGCCCAACACTATTATGTTGGGGCAGGAGGGTGACTTTTTGGGAACAGAGTTTCCAAGGAGCTCTGGCATGAGGACATCCCAGAGCAATGTGACCTGCATGACTCTTTAGTACCTGGAAGGGAAAGGCTGGATGAATGGAGCGGGCTGGAAACACCACGTCCATTAACTCCTGCAACACAGGACAAGACAAATGTTCCTTGGCTTCAGCCTCTTTCCTTTTTTGGATGCTCTGAATCCCGAGTAGCCAGTCCTGGAGTCCCTTCTGGGTGTTGAGGTGACTTGTGAGAGGAGGCTCAGGGTGAGCCCCTCCAGGCAGCTGAGCTCATGCTCTTGATGCTGATGGATTTTTTTTGGTTGATTTTCCACCACACTGCACGGGCTCTGCAGGAGGGAGCAGTGCCTACCTGCTTTGCCCCATTGTACAGGAGCCTTTAAAGCAAAAACGAGAAGAAACACATTTGAACACTCAGTTCTGCGTGCTTTTCCCCCCAGACAGCAGCAAAAAAGAGCCCTTTCAGTGTGTCAGAGCACTGATGTGAGAGATGTGGCCCTGTGGCAGGGGCTCAGCACCAAGAGCTGGCTGGGGCAGGGAAGGTTTCCCTATGTGTGGTGGCTCCAGGATAGTGTGCTCTGTGTGGGACACCAGTGCTGCTGCTGCTGCTGCTGCAGGGCTCGGGGGGCCTGACCCTACACCTGCCCCAGGGAGGGGATCACAGCCTCGGTGCAGGTGTGGGGCTGCCCCTACCCCACCCCAGGAATGCTGTGCTTTGCCCCCACGTCCCCTCCCAGCCCCGTCCAGCAGAAAGGCAGCACTGCCCACGGTGTCTCCTCACCTGGAGGAGGGGTTTGGCACTGCTCACGGCTCAGCAGCATCACTGCCCCGGGAATGTGGGCAGGGGAGGAAGGCTGTGCTGAGGGGGAGGCTCTGGACAGCGAGGTGCTCTGGATGGCATCATGGACAGCTCTGTTTTGGGGGTACAGTGGGGTGGGCAGTCCCTGGACAGCACCATGGCTCCCAGTGACCAGGAGAAGGGGGGTGGGTTGTGCCCTTTGTTGGCTCCTGCAGTGTCATTGAGTGCAATGGGCAGAGAAACCCTCAGAGCTCCCAGGAGAGGGCTGGCAGAGCAGGGACTGCTCATCCCCAGGCTCCACACAGAGCCCAAGCCCTGCTCTGCAGCTCTGACAGCACCCACAGCAGGCACAGCACAGACCCCTGTGAGTGAGGATGTGTTTGCCACCTCCTCCTGCCTCTGTGAGCTCACTGTTCTTGACATCTCCTTTACTGATCACCTCCCCAGTGAGGGCCAGACACTGCCCTGGCTGCCAGGAGGAGCTCAGCTCTGGGCTGCTCTGGATGTGTGTGAATGTCCAGAGCTTCCCCATTCCCAGCCTCGTCATGCAGGCAGAGAGGATAAAGAAAAAGCTCAGCGGGCACTCGCTGGGGAGGAGAGCATTTCCCTGCCTCCCTTCTGGGGAAGGTGAATGAACCAACCACAGCAGAGGCCATTCATAATGTGGATGTGGGCCACGGGCACCTCATGGGGCCACAGTGCCCTGTCTGACCCCAGCCCAGGCTGGGCATGGTGACAGGCACAGCCCCTTGGCCAGGACCTGCTGGGAGGGATGGGCTCTGTCTCTGCACACGCCTCCTTCACACCCCTGCTCCAAGAGCAAATCCAGAGGTATTTTATCCTCTGTACATTTGTTTAAGGAAGTTTAAAAGCAAATTTGGCCCCTGCCTTTGAATCCTCGCTCCTATAAATTCAAACACCTTGGACAGAGCATGTCTGTACAGTCTTACATGTGACATTTAGCTAAAACCACTTACAAACAACTTGCATTACAAGTTTATTCATTCCCCACAGAATGTTGGCTCCGCTGAGTGTCTCACGAGCCATCTGCTGTGGGCGAGCTGCTTATCTTTGCTATCAGAGCCCTCTTCTAAATATTATGACCAAACAGAATTCCAAGAACAACATCCATCCCGCTGCACTGCAAATGCGCAAAGCCGATAAACTGTTTATATATCACCAGCTAAATAAGTTGGGTTTATCTGGAAGGCTTTGCAGAAGAAAGTCTCTTGGGGTGCTCGGGAAGAATGCATTTTACAGGTGGTGCTGTGAGATGGGGAGGTCATCGGGGCTGCCCTGGGCCTGCCACCCCTGCCTGAGCCAGCCCAAGGATGCCCATGGTCACACAGGGATGGGGGCACACCAAGGCCAACAGTTCCTCCCCAGAAATGAACCCAGAGCCTGATCATTTGTGGTGCAGCAGTGGTTGAGCATCAGTTCTTTGCCCAAACACGGGGCTGCTAGGGCTGGGCTGAGCCACCTGCCCCATCCCCAGCAGTGGGGGAAGAGCTCCCAGGCCCTGATTCCTGGGATGCCAGCGTGTCTGCCTGCTGCTTCTGTGGCTCTCCTGCCCACACCTGGCCCCTGCAGCTCCAGGGTGCCCTTGGCCTGTCCTGCTGGATCACCTTCTCAGCTTGGAAGAGCTGTGTAACCTCCATGGCTGGGACAGCAGCAGGGCCAGCTCACCCTGGCGCCTGGGACAGTGCCCAGAGCCCTAACTCCAGTGCCCCAGCATAAATTATCTAAAGCCTTGTGAAATCCACCCAAAGTGTCCTGGCCCTTCCCAGCCCAAATTGGGTATCACAGGCTGTGTTTATTCTTCCACACTGGGTTCTGCTCGTTGCCTTTTGGTGTCAAGAAACCTTGGGACAAGGCCATGAGCAGAGGTCAGTGTGGGCTGGCGCAGCAGACCCCGGCCAGCCCAGCAGATGGAGAGCATTTATTTTCCCTGGGGGACTTCAGATTTAAGGACATTTTGTCTGCTGGCTGCCAGCAAGCACATCTCACAGTTCTGGCCCCAGCTGCCCTCTCCAGGGGCCGGCCCAGCAGGGTGGGGCATGGCCAGCCAGGATGAGCACAGCTCCTGTGGTGACCCCAGGGGTGGTAGCAGTGAAAAGAGGGTCTGAACCACTGAGCACCAGCAGGTCTGTCCACTGCCAGCTGCTGTGTGCCATTTTAGGAGCATGGGGAGTGAGGAACTGTGGCTGGGGTGGAGAGCTGATGGCCTCAATAAACCCCAGGGCAAAGGCAGCTCAGCCTGGCAGGAGGAAGAGGAGCAGGACTGGGGAGTGGGACTTTATCAGGGATCCTGAAGCAGAGCAGGTGACTCTGGGGCAGAACAGGGCTATGAATGGGTCAGTGTTCAGCCAGAGGGCCAGTGCTGCTCCACTGAGCCAGCAGTGAAGTGTTCCTTTTGCTAATGCTTGCAGAGGATCAAAACCCCTGCAGAGGTGGAGACAGGGCAGCTGTAGGGAGCCAGACTGGGTCCCATGGCTCATCCAGACAAGATTCATCATCCAGCAGCTGAAAATTGTCCTCCAGGTGGATTCAGGGCTGCAGGTGGTGCCACCAGAGGGAACAGGGAGGAGTGAATGCAAGTGGGTGTGGAGGAAGGGCTGGTGCCTGGATGGGGATCAGAGCACTGAGGGGGAGCTGTGCTGTCTGGAATGTCCCTGTAGAGGGAATGCCACTCCCTGACCTGAGCCAGGGCTTCTCCAGGGTGTCTCCAGTCGGGAGCAAACTCACAGATTGATGTCAGGACAGAACAAACTGCCTGGAGTTGGGTGATTCAGAGGAGCCCTGGGATGTGCCTGTGCAATGGGTCACAGCTGCTGGACAGGGGAGTGCACAGCCTGCCCCAGTGCCCCAGCAGACACACAATGGCAGGGGACATGAGCATGCCTGGCAGCACCAGAGGGCAGCAGGGCCATGGCTGCAGCACTGACAGGCTCTCCTTGGCCTTGGTGTAGTCTGGTGGGGCTGGATGCCTCTTCGGGGAGTTGGCACATCCTGTCCAGCTCCAGTGTCCCGTGTCTGTGTGGCACTGAGCAGGAAGATGCGGTAGAGCAGTGGTGATGGGGAGCCCTTTGGTCACCTAAATCATCCTATTTATGTTTTGTAAAACTCCTCACAGTGTTATCCAGCGTCTCCACACAGTATTTAAGGCCAGTGAGGACTCCAGGCAGGCTGGGTTGACTGGATCAGTCACAGCTGGGGGCTGCTCAGGGGAACAGGGCGGTGGCTGGGGGCTGTTTCCAGCCAAGGTCTGAGGTCCCACAGGCTTGTCACAAGGTGAGGAACAATGTGGTTCCTGCACATCAGCCATATGGGGGCTGCTTCCAACCTCTTTGGTGGCCCAAGGGCTTGGCTTCCCTTCTGGCAAGCTCATCATGTTGACCTTGAATGAATCTTTGCAGTGACATTTTATCCCCAGGTTGTTCCCACCTGAAGAGCAGCTCATTACATCAGCCACAGGCTGATGGAGTGCATGGAGGGAGAGACCCTGGCACCTGGTGGCACTTGGTGGCACTTGTGACACTTGTAGGCAAAGCTTGTGACCACGAGGTTTTGTTCCTGTGTGTGCCCAGGATGGAGGCAGCAGGGGCAGGCACAAACCCAGAGTCCCCTGGAGATGCCACCAGCCTCCATCTCTGCACTGCTCAGCTCTGCCCAGGGCTGTGAGGATCCAGAGCAGAAAGATGTCACTGCCTCCTCTCACAGCTGTGAAAATGGAGACTAAAACAGGCTGCAGCTACAGGAATCCCAGGTGCTCAGGGTTCATCCTTCCTTTTTCTTTCATGCTTTTCTGCTTTGGTATACTACTGTTCATTTTTGGAAGGGAATCTAAGGGAAGAGGGGACAGCAGCTAATTTATTTTGCGCTGGTACCCAGCCATCAGGAGAAGTTCCATCCCTGTGGCATAGAGGACAGGGACTGACGAGGGATAAAGCCAGAAGGAGAGCTGAGAGGAAAGCTGCACAAGTGCCAGAAGTGCCAGGGCTGGGGAAGGGCAATGCTGTGGGGAAGAGCAGCTCTGTGAGCACTGAGGTGGGACTGAGCTCTTCTGGGGTGTCCAGGCCTCTCTGCCAGCACAGCCACTGTCGGTGGCTCTTTGGGATCACCGTTGCATTCTGCCTCCCCTCACTGAGGCCAAGTTCCCCTGGGGTCACTTCTCATCAGCTCTGCAGGGACTCTGGCCATACAATGTCCATCTGGAGCTTCCCTGGAGGAAACAAGTTATTCCCAACCCACCTGCTGCTGGAGTGGGCACTCACCCTGCCATGCCCAGACCCTCTGGAAACTCCTTCCCCAGGGGAAAAGCTGTCCTTTCCCAGGCTCCCTGCCATCAGGGTGGAGATGTTTCCCAATGCAGACCTCCAGCACACAAGGGCACTCCTTGTCCTGGAGGTTCAGCCTGGCTCCGAGCCCCATCGCTCTGCATATCTTGTATATATGAAGCAACTCCTTTGCATAAAGATATGGAGTTTATTAGGAGACATTGGAGCTTAGGAGCTGTCAGGAGTGGAAGTCAATTCTGTTTCTGACACGCAAAGAGCCTTTTATAGGCTGGAATGGGCACTGTACCCGGGGCTGGTGCCTCTCCTTGGCGCTCGCTCGACCCTTCCCAGGCACCAGCCCTGGCTGGAGCCTGATTCTGCCTCTGCCTCTGCTTTGGGTCCAGTCCCCATCCCTTGCCGTGAGAGATAATGCCACAAATCTAAGGAATCTCTTGAACTGAACTCATTTAAACACACCCACAGGCAGACTGTGCTCCCCCAGGCACTCCTGCTCTCCAACACGCTGACTAAGCCTTGTCTCCTCTCCTGGAAGCTCAAGGAGGTGACAGGAGCCTCTGAGCTTCAGGGACACTGACCTCTGCCTACTCTTCCCTGAAACTCCAGGACTGCAGGAGCAGCTCCACTGCTGAGGCTCCTGCCAGACCTACCAGGGCTTTCACACTCCCTTGGCTGCTCAACAGAGCCCCAAAGAGCCAAATATTGGCCATTTTTCTGCCACATCCTCTCCTCAGCCTCTCAGTCACTCTTACCACAAGCAGTATTTTGTGTTTTCCCATGACTTCTGTCTGTCAGAGAGGGTTTTTGTATCTCTTAGATCTCTTGTCCTGGTGTCATCCTCCAGGCTCCTCAGTCCCTTCAGCCATACTACGTCCTTGCACAATGCAGGTGTCCCTCCTTTTCCATCCTCTTCCTGTTCTGGCCTTGCTATGAAAAACTAACAAGTGACTTTTTATGAACTTTGTGGTCAGAAGATTCCTTTCCTGGTCTCCTCCCAGGGAACACCTGGGGTTGCTCTGTTTCTGCAGAAGCACTGGCTGTGAGTTTCAGTGGGGAATCCCATCCAGGAGCAGTCTGGGCATGGAGCTCACTCAGGCCCAGGGTTCTGAGCTCATCTTTCCTTTGGATCCAGCTGCCCAGGTGTGCCCCTGCTCTGGACTGCAGCAGATGATCTGTCACCTCTTCCCAGCTGCTGGAGGTGGGAGCAGCATCCAGGCATGTCCTCCAAGCCCTGGGAAAGACATGGAATTTTTAAAATCTGAAAAGTGGGAGAACGACCCCAAAGGCAGAGTTGTACTTTTTTCCAGGACTGTTTCAAAGGAAGGTGCCTTCTACCAATGTTTAAAGCTTCAGCTGGAGCTGCAGGTCCCCTGTCCCTGGCTGCCTGGCTGTCCCTCCCCTGCAGTGGGCTGCAGTTCCTGCTCATGTCCCACCCTGACTCTCTGGAAGCACGCTTCCCTGTGGGACAGTCCCTGCATGGGTGCAGCATCCCAAGGGAGCCTTAGGGACAGAGGTCAGTGTGTCACCCTGAGCCCTGGGCAGCCTTTGCTGAGGAGCAGAGGAGACTCTATGAGCTAAAACCTCCTGCCAAAACTCTGAGCAGATTTGTGCTGCTCCCGGGGGACGGAGCCCTCCGAGCGCTGCGCCGTGGGCGGTGGGAGACTCCAGCAGAGCTGCAGACACGTCACTGGGAATCTCACTCATTTGTAGCTCATTCCAGTTGCACAGCTGTCTCCTTTAAACAAAGTTTACTCAGTGTTACTCAATGCTCCAGCCGTGCCTGTGCCAGGAGAATGTTCAGCTGCAGCGTGTGCGACCGCTACCCACCGAGCCGCTCGGGGGATGCTGATCCCACAGGGCTTGGATGGGGTTTAGAGCTCCGTGGAGCTCTTGGGGACTTTGGCCCAGCTCTCCAACCACTGACACCTCCCAGAGAGAGGGCTGACCAGACCAGCTTGTCCTGGGATTTCCACAGAGGTTCCTCCTCACCCCATCCAAGGCATTTATTTCAGTCCTGCTCACATCCCTTCGTTGTCGCTCGCCGGCCGTGCCTGGCAAGGCTGGGTGCTGCCCTGGTGGTGGTGAGAGGGGACCAGGAGGGGACAGAGCTGTCCTGAACCCACCAGGCTGCAGGTCCTGAGCTCTCAGGGGTTGCTCCATGTCCCCAGGGCACTGGGGTCCAGCCTGACCTGGCTTTGGTCCGTGGCACAAGGAGGAGTCAGGACCAGGCTGTGACTTAAAGTCTAGCAAGACCCAGAGGAAGAAACTGGCCTGGGCTGTGCCTCATTGCCCCACTAACAAAGGAGGAGGAGTGCTATGAAAACTTCAGGAAAGCATGCTGGGTGCCCACCAGCTTGGTGGTTCCATCCATCAGGAATGCATGGAGCCCTTCTCCTGAGCCCCCAGGGTGCTACTGAAGCTTCCCAGGTGCCCAGGAGGGGTGGCTTTGGGATATATTCCTGTAGGATCCTGCCAATGTTTCCAGACAGTCTGTCCATAATCCATTTTGGACACTGAGCTCCCCATCAGGCTGTGCCAAGGTTGCCTCTGTCTGTCCCAGGGATGGTGGGAGTGCTGCACAGAGCAGCAGCCAGCAGATTTATGGCCTCGGTGTCTAGACCATCTCTGCCCTGCCTGGGAGGACAGGTACATCCTGGAGAAAGGCAGGAGGCCTTCTGGCCCCTCATCTTGGAGCCAAGCAGAGGGACTTTGCCAAAAAGCACACTGCAGCATTCCCCTGGGACATGGGGGGGTGTCCATCAGGTCACCCTGCTGTACTGCCCACCCCCTGCTACATCTTCCCCCTCTGCAGCACAGGGACATGGTTGGGGTGGGATCCTGGCCACAGGAATGGGTCTGCAGGGAGCCTTTTGGGCCCTGGAATCATCTGTCCAGGGAGGTGCTGGAGTCACCATCCCTGGAGGTGTTTAGAATAGACTGGATGTGGCACTCAGTGCCATGGGTTAGTTGATGAGGAGGTGTTGTGTCACAGGTTGGACTCGATGATCTCAAAGGTGTTTTCCAACCTGGTTCATTCTGTGATTCTGTGATTCTGATGCTGCTCCATCCTTGCTGGGGGCCTCAGCCCCTCAGGAGCAGAGCTGGGCTGGGTGCAGGGGATGGGCAGTGGTGTGGAAGGGCTGGAGCAGGAAAACCCCCAGGCTGCCCACGTGCAAAGGGGGTGAGAGACCACCAGGGAGGGACTCCCTGCAAATGCACTCTGGGGACAGGAAGACAGCTCACTCTGAAGGCACAGGGATGCCCAGCTGTGGTGCTCAGTGGTGCTGGGAGTGGTGGCAGAAGCAGGGGGGGAATTTCTATCCCACGTGGGAGGTGGGAGCCAAAAGTCTGGGTGCCAGCAGAACTCCTCACCCCACAATGTGCTGGGCCAAGCAGGGACAGGCCCTGCTGCAGCCAGGCTGTCCCCTGCCCACTGGGCTGGTGACATGCAGGAGTACCAGGGTCAGTGTCTGGGGTGGGCAGTGATGAAGTTTTGCAGTTCACTTCCTCATTTTTGCCATTTTTCAGGGGGTTTATCACAGGTGGCAGCACCTTTGGGTGCTGCTGTGAAGATCCGTGCGAGCACGTGCCCAATGACAAACATACAGATGTGAATATGAGGGAAAATGTAAATATATACAATAGTTTTCCACAATTAAGAGATGTTTTAGAGGAGAAAAATTTCCATTTTTGGTGTAGGAACATCAATTTTATAAATAAAATAGATTTAAATAAACATTAGCATGGCTACATCAACACACACACACACACACACTCACTCTCACAAGTGCACTTTAAATAGGCTCCTACACTGTAATTTTAAATAGTACAAAACAAGTGAATTCCCCAAATATTGTTTAAACTGGCACGGGGTGGGGGTTATGATGTCATTTCTATAATAATCATAAACTTGTTTTCCTGTAATGAATATGATCTCTTTTCCCATTAACAGTTGATTAAGGCTTTGGGTGTGTGTGAGGCCAGGGCTGTGGCAGGGCTTGATGGCTGCAGGTTCCATCCTCACACTGCTCTCCAATTGGGTTTTCTCATCTTTTTTCTCCTGGGAAATGAGGCTCAGTCCCCAGCTTGGAGAAGGATGGCCATTCTGCAGCCTTTGTGGGACTCTGCTGGCTCTAACTCTGCCTTTGGTGGGGGCAGGAGCAGGAGGGATGGGGGTGGAGAGGGAGCTGGGCTTGTGCTCCCCACATCCTCAGCCTGAGCCCCCCAAGGGCTGGTGAGGAGGAGCCCAGCCCAGGCTGTGTCACCTCTCTGTCACCAGCCAAGGTGTGTCCCAGCTGAGATGTCCTAGGGGAGCATCCCCACAGCTCAGGGGGCCCAAGGGATGCTCTGACACCTCAATGCCTGCAGGACCCTCTGCTGGAGAGGGAGGTGCAGCCCCTTCCCCAGGGACAGGAAGAGTCAACCTGGCAGAGATAGGATATTGGGGAAAAATTCCTCCCTGTGAAGGTGGGGAGGGGCTGGAATGGAATTCCCAGAGAAGGTGTGGCTGCCCCTGGATCCCTGGAAGTGTCCAAGGCCAGGTTGGATAGAGCTTGGAGCCACCTGGGATAGTGGAAGGTGTCCCTGCCCTTGGCAAGGGGGTGGGACTGGATGAGCTTTGAGGTCCCTTCCACCCCAAAGCACTCTGGTTCTCTCCCAGGTGCTCATCAGTGGATTTTCACCTCTGGGTGCAGATGAGCCCCACTCCTGGGTGCCCTGCTGGGACAGCAGCTGTGTCCCTGCCCCTCCTGGAGCTGGGAGTGACCCTGGCACTGAGCTGGAGGCAGCCCCAGGGGCTGGGACATGCCACAACCCAGACGATTTTGTGCCCCACCCCTGGCAGTGCCCAAGGCCAGGTTGGACAGGGCAGAATGCAGAGTTCAGTGCCATCCCTGGGACAGTGGAAGGTGTCCCTGCCCTGGCAGGGAGGGGTGGAATGAGATGAGCTTTGGAGTCCCTTCCAAACCCACACCGTTCTGTGATTCCACGACAGTTCCATGATTTCCCAGGTTCCCGGGGCAGCCCCAGGGCCGGGTGTCCCTGCCCTGCCTCCTCTCCTCCTGCCCTGAGGGAGCACGGCCGGCACCGCCGCTCCTGCAGCTCGCTTCATTCACACCAGCACCAGGACACGGTGTTTCTCAATGACTTAGAATAATATTTGGAAAAATCCATCTTAAGTATATTAGTCCACTAAGCCTTTAAGTCTTCACAAGGGCCTTAATTCCAAGGACGCTGGTGCATGCCTGTGCCAAGGATTTTGCAAGGCAGCGACACAGAGGCGGGCGGGCTTGTTCCACGCCCCGTCCTGCAGCCTCCAAAATGGTTAACAAATGTCTTACTGCTGGAAATCTGTTTCTGCTTAGCTGGGAAGCAGTGGGGTTCTGAACCCTGCTTTGTAGCACCCTGCTGGCAGCTTTTGTCATTCCCAGGCTTGGGATATTATTGGAGCTATTAAATGATGTTGCATTGCCTCATTGTATTTAGATTTTAAACATATTTGTAAGGCTTTGACAAAAAAAAAAAAAAAAAATTGTTCTCATTATTAAAGCAATGTACCAAATACCTTCTAGTAAATAATCTGTCCCAGAAGTGCTCTGCTCACCCAGAGCGGGTTGGGGAGCAATAAAGCAGCAAAAGGGAAGGAAAAAAAAAAAAAAAGTTGTCTGGATGTTAGAGGGATGTAGAAGCAGGAGGAATGAGAAGTGGGAAAGCAGGGGATGATGCAGCTGCACTCCCTGTGAGCTTCTGTTGGCAGGCACAGCCACACTCCTGGCAGGGCAGAGCTTCCCAGCCCGGGGCTCAGGCAGGGTGGGCAGAGCCAGCTCCAGAGAGGGCATGGCAGCAGTGGGCTGTGCCTGGTGACACTGCCTGTGGCAGCCTGTGACAGCCAGGGCTGCTGGCATGCAGGGTTTGGCAGGAGGGGAGGCACACTGAGTTCAGGTGTCTCTGCAGGCAGCTGGGGAGGAAACTCTGCTGCCTTTGCTCCTCAATCCCCCCTAGCCCAGCAGGACAGAAATCAGCAGGAGAAGCCTTTGATTCTCCAGGCTATCAGGATGTCTGAAATCAGGAGCCAGTGCCAGCCTGCCTGCCCACCTGAACAGCTCTCCATGGAGAAGGAGATGGAGATGGAGATGGAGATGGAGATGGAGATGATGGAGATTGGAGATGGAGATGGAGATGGAGATGGAGATGGAGATGGAGATGAGATGGAGATGGAGACACCTGTGCTTGGAAAACCAACCTAGCCAGGCCATTCTGGCAAGTTTCCCCTGCCACTTTCCCCACCTGCTTTACTCTCTTGTAGAGGTCTTTCCACAGTCTGGCTGATTCCCTGAACTTACACCTGCTGGCAAGTGTTTGTCTCCTTTCCATCTCATCAGGGCAGACCCCCCAGTGCAGAGTTCAGTGTCACCCAGCCCCTGTGCCAGTGTCCCCAGGCTCCAGCACTGCCATGGCACCTCTGTCCCCAGCCATGAGCCCACAGCACTTGAGCACCAGGAGTTTGACTGACAGCACAGCCTGGGCCAAGGAGGTATTAGGTCAATCTTCTAGGAGCTGGGAAAGCACCAGAAAGCAAACAAAACCAAAACAACAACAGCACAACAAAAAGCCAGGAGGAAAAGAAAATAGCTGCCACTCTGTTGTGATGTCTGTGCATGAGTATTTTTGTGGGGAAGGAATGCAGATGCATTTTTGCTGGGTTACAGCACAGCTCTCCACAGACCAGCAGTGATGCACTGTAAACAGACCATGCTAAAACACAGAGTTCTCTCTAGATCTTTCTGCAGTGTTTTCTCCAAATAGTTATTTTGTAATAGGCATTTTATTTGCTTAGCAGAGTCCCTAAATAGTATGAGCCCGAGTTCAGGAACATGCATGTTCTGGGATTTATTTTAAAGAACTCTTTATTTAGCAAACATTGTGCCAGGAGATGTCCCCTGCCCACTGTGTCCACTCCCACTGCCCAGCCGGGGTCCCTGATGCCCTGCAGGGCCCCAGAGCAGCCCCCTCCCCACAAAACCATCTCCCCTCACCACAGGGGAAGGCAGGAGCAGAGCTGAGTCTCTGTGCTCTGTAACCAGCAAAGAAAAGTTCTCCAGGTAGATTTTTCCTCCTCCAGTGAACAGGAAAGGGCCACAGAGGATGAGAAAAGCAGGTACATTAGAGCCCAAACTCTTTTGAATTGTTTCATAAAACATCAGGCTGTGTGAGGAAGCAAAGCCAAATTCCTGCCCCAGAGCAGCCCCACTGCACTTCATGCCCAGAGAAGGCAGCCAAAGGCATTTCCCTCTGGGTTATTCTGGAGGAAATGGGGCCTTTCAGGTTCTGACTTGCACCCAAATCCAGGTGATTTGGTTCCAGAGATGGCAGCTACAGGTGAGCAGGACAACCAGTGCCAGGCAGCAGGAGAAGCTCTGAAATCTTCCCCTCAGGCCTCAGGAGAGGGACCAGGATGGAGCCACAGGAAGGGGGTGACAGGCCTGAGGTCTGGAGAATGAAACTCCCCATCTGCTTCTCCGTGCTGGCTGTGGATGCCAGGCCAGAGGGATTTTTAGTGGAGGGATCAGGTCTGGTCAGCACTGTCTGTCACTAGTCTGGAGGTGGGGCAGAGCCAGAGGGAGCCCCTGTGTCAGTGCTGAGGCTTCCAGCAAAGAGCTTTGGACATCACCCAAGCTCTCCTGCCTGCCTCAGGGCACAAGAAAGGCACTTCTGTGCTGAGAAAGAACAACAATCCTACAACAATCAGCAGGATTTTTTCCATGTCTCCCCAATATTACTTTTTTGTTTTGTTTTTTCTTTTGGTAAGGAATACAGTTATAAAAATACCTTCTTTGAGACCTATAAATCTATTTCTCAGTGGCTGCTCACTGATTCACCCTTCCCCCTTCAAATCTCAGTGTCACCAGCAGGAATTCCTTTTGGGCTTGTAGAACACACACTGCAAACAAACGACAAAATATTTTCCTTTTGCAAAAAAAGGGGGGAAGGGCAAACAAAAAGTTAAATGTGATTTTCTATAGTGGCCTCACTCACAGTGCTGAGCTTTGTGTAAAATGCAGCTCATGTACCCCAGGAGCAGAGCTGGGAAGCAGCACTTGGGGCTGGGTGAAGCTGTTTGGGTTTGGAGATCACGCTATGTAATTGCATGGCAAAGGGGAGCCTGCCCTTGTGGTTACCAGCCCCAAATGGGAACAGGATGAATAGCCAGACTTTTCACAGGCGTTGTAAATTGTCTTTCCACAAACCAACTTCCAGGAATAACAGCATGCTTTTCTAAACGATGCTTGTTTGCTCTCTGCACCCTAGCCAGCCCTCCCCCTCCTCTGCTCTGCTTTTTATTCTTTTTATTCATTCAAGTGATGAAAACTTAGGGAATATTTTGGTGACTTTCACAGACATTTGTGATTTTTCCTCCTGAACTGCCAAAGTAAAAGTTGGCCCGGACCAGCTAAGGCACTTCCACAGGGATTTGAGGATGGTAAATGAGAGAGAGGCAACAGCACAGTGAAAATCTTGGTTAGGAATTACAATGCCATTTCCCCCCTCGCAATGAACGGAAAGACAGAAATAACTCCAGGAAAGACTTTCCTGCCCTCTGCAAAGCCTGCTGGAATTTGCAGCCAACCCAAAGCCTTTCTCCCCTTTCCCGCTCCACGTTTTGCTCGTTAGAGAGTCCCTGACACGAGACCTCGGTGCTTTATCTGATAGGAGAAGTGGAGCAGCTGCTGGATGTGCCTGGCAGGAACAGCCCACCTAAGTCGTGTGAAAACTGGGGCTCTGGGGGGGCAGCACCACGCAGACTCTGCTTCTGAATCATCCCTGGAGCTGTTCCTGAGCGGGCCACACTCACACTGAGCTGCCTGCAGCCCTGGCTCTGAGCAGCCCTGAGCTGCAGGCTGGGCTCAGCAGCAGTGCTGCAGCCAGGGCACTGCCATCCATCCCAGCACAGGGACAGGGGCTCCTCGAGGGGCTCCTCCAGCTCTCTCCCAGCACTGGGTGGTTGGAGAAAGGTGTCCTGCCCCTGGGGACACTTCATGCCCAGAGAAGGCAGCCAAGGGCATTTCCCTCTCGGTTATTCCGGAGGAAATGGGGCCTTTCAGGTGTCTGATTTGCACCCAAATCCAGGTGATTTGGTTCCAGAGATGGCAGCTACAGGTGCCAGGCAGCTGGAGAAGCTCTGAAATCTCCCTCTCAGGCCTCAGGAGAGGGACCAGGATGGAGCCACGGGAAGGGGGTGACAGCCCTGAGGTCTGGAGAATGAAACCACCTGTCTGCTTCCCCATGGAGGGGTTCTGGCTCATTGGTCACTGCAGTGACAGGAGATGCTCCAGAGCAACACTGGACACTCACAGCAGAAGCTTGCATTGGGCAGGAGCTGAGTAAGGGCTGGAATCTACATCTTCTCCTGACTCTTCCATCTGCTGAAGGGAGCCTGGGCAGGGCAGTAGTTAATGGGTCTGGCTGGAAGAGACAAGGAGGTCATGGTGCTGAAAAGAGGAGTTTCGTTTTTAAAGAAGTAATTGGTAGGATTGCTCAAGGAAGCATTGAGATCTAACATTTATAAATTACTTTAAGTCATGGTTTTGCCACCAAAAGAGGGATCATGCTGGAGGAGTCTGCACTGAGTAAAAATGTAAATAAAGGCTAAAAAGTGTAGATGAAGCTCAAGAGGAACATCACCTCCCAGGAGGTGAGGGAGGAAGAGTCTGTCACTGCAGGTGGGACTTGGACACTCCAGCTGGGAGGGGTTGTGAAGGGAATAAACTCTGGGTGGAGACACTGGAACTGCAGGACGTGCCTGTCACAGGACAATCTAGTCATGAGCACTAAAGTGTAGAAGGTGTTTTCCAGGCATCAAACCAGGAAAAGCTTCCAAAGGAGAGAAATAAGGGACAAAAAACCCCAAAGCTCAGCGACTGGACTCAAACAGAGTGATGGGTGGGTATCATACCCCATGAATCCCAGGAGGAAATGGAGTACAGGGCTGAGGCTGGGCTGTCACAGACAGGTCACACTGGTCGTGCTGGCCTTGGACAGTCCCCAGGGGCAGATGAACCGTGAACCAGCAGTCACATTTTCATGATACAAACACCCAAAACCCGCTACAGTGAATCTGGGGGGTCTGGGTCAGATTCTCCCCTGGAGTCAGACCCTGACAAGCTGGACTGTCCTCCTTGATTAACTCTTTATTTCAGGGAGTTCATGAGTAGGAAAATGCTACCAGGAGCACGGGATTGCTGGAACAAGACCCAGTCTGGAGGCAGGATGGTGTCATGAGACAGATCTCCCAAAGGAGCCCTTGTAGGTGTGAATTCGATTCTTTAAAATTCAGAAACCAAGAAACCTACTGAGTTTTAGAGAAGCTTCTCTCATACTCATGGATCCTTGGCACTCAGGGCTTTAAATAAAGTCAACTAAGACCAAACTGGGTGATCAGAACCTTCTCAAAAGGTGGTGATGGTGCCCACACCAGCTGGTGCTGCTTGGGGCAGGGAAAGAGTCCTTGAGGAGAAGCCCAGCCCATCAGTGTGGGGTGGTGGGTGAGGAGGGTGTCAGTGCCCCTCTGCACAGATGCCCCCCAGCTCCCCAGCCACGTGCAGACACAAAGCTCTCCCCTCTGCTGAACAAGGCAAAACATTGTCTGGGGACTGGGCACTTCCTATCCTCTGGTGAATTGTCCTGCCTGAAGATCCAGTCCTGTGCATGTTTCCATTTCTATACCCACTGCTATAACATCAGGTCCTGGGAATGCTCCCCCCTCCTGCACTCTTTCAGGGGGTATCCATGTTTCCAGTTAATGTGGGGTTTTTTGCCCTCACTAAAGAATTTTACAAATTGTTTGTTTATTGTGTCAATCTCTGCCTTTGTGAGCAGAAGAGGGAGCATCTGGAGAGCATCATGCACTCTTGGCATGGGTGTTCCTGGGAGGCTGAGCTCTCCCCAGCGTGAGAGCAGCAGCCCATCCCCACTCCCCAAACCCCATCCCATCCTGGAACGGGGTCATGCCTGAGCACATCCCTCTGCTCCCAGCCGTGCCAGGGCACTGCCAGGCTGCAACCACCATGGAGAATCACTTCCCCTGCCCTGGGCCATGTGAATTCACCTGCCTGCTTTACAGCAGAACAATGTCTCTGATGTCTGACTCTCCAGGAATCAGCCTGACTGATGAAGGAGATAAAGACTTCTCTGTCCACGTGTGCCAAAGCCAGGCAAGGCTGCTGTGCCCACCCACCCTGGGGATTCAGCAGAGCAGCAGCCAACAGCCACAGCACGGAGGCAAGCAGCAGCTTCACCTCTGCATCAGAATTTTCCATCACAACGGAGTTTCATTGGAGAAAAAAATGAACTCGTTGGTTCATCAGGAGGAAAATGTCACACAGGAATGCACCAGTTTGAGTTAAAGTCTTATCTGAGAAGGCCAGGGGTGTTGGGGAGGGATTGTCTCCTGGAGGCAGGGGCAGACCACCCTGCAGTGTCCCATCATCTACTGGTCGGGTCACAGCTGGGATGGGGACAGCAAAGCAGAGCCCCAAATCCAGCCCAGTGCTGTGACCCAGGGGAGCACAGCACTCGGTACAGCCCAGGACTAGCACATGCCTTTCCTGTCCTGCTGCGGCTGCTCAATTGTGTCTGGTTAATTAATATTCATTAAGCCAAAGGGAAAGTTGGATTGCAGTCTGCTCGTTAAGGTACTGACCCGGGCTCAAGTTCAAGTGATTATTCCTTTATTTATGCTGTGGAAAGTTGCAGTGGGACAGGCCGTACAAACATGCTGGTCTAGAGCTCAGCTGGGGTCTGGGACACTTCCAGCCCAGTCCCCCCTCTGCCAGCACTGGAGAAGACCTTGGTCCTCCTTCCCACACCCCAGCTGGTCCTGTGCCATGGCAATCCATTTGGGAGCGTCTTTGGTTTTTCACGGAAATTTCTTGAGTTTTTGGGTTGGTCCTGGTGTGGGGTGGGAACATTTTCGGATGCTTTTAGAGGTTTTGTTGGAATGGTGAGGATCTTCCTGCCCAGCACTGCGGCCAGGGCAGGCTGCTGCTGGTTTGGCAGCTGAGGCAGTGCTCAGAGACCTCAGCTCCTCGTGTGATGTTTGTGACAAGCAATGCCACAGCCTTGCAGCAATGCCTGACACTGTGGGGAGGCTCATCCCTTCCTGGGAGCTGCTGTTTCCAGCTTGAGAGCTCAGCTGAACTCAGAGGGGCTGGCACTGCAGCCAGTCCCAGTGGTTGGGGTCACCTGGGTTGGCAGGCAGATCATAGAATGGGTTGGGTTGGAAGGGACCTTAAAAATCATCCAATCCCACCCCTGCCATGGCAGGGACACCTTCCACTATCCCAGGGTGCTCCAAGCTCTGTCCAACCTGGCCTTGGACACTTCCAGGGATCCAGGGGCAGCCACAGCTTCTCTGTGCCGGGGCCTGCCTACCCTCACAGGGAAGGGTTTCTTCCTAACATGCCACCTAACCCTTCCTTCTGTCAGTGGGAAGCCATTCCCTGTCTCCTGTCACTCCATCCCTCCTCAATAGCATCTCCCCATATTTCTGGCAGCCCTTTCAGGCACTGGAAAGCCACAATCAGGTCACCTTGAAACTTCTCCAGGCTGAAAAATCCCACCACCTCCCTGGGCAGGCCATTCCAGTACTTTATCACTCTTGCCATTAAAAACCTTTTCCTGACATCCAACCTATATTTCCCTTGGTGCAGCCTGAGGCTGTGTCCTCTCATTCTGACAGTTCCTGCCTGGAGAAAGAGACCAACCCCACCTGAGCACAGCCACATTTCAGGGGGTTGTAGAGAGTGATAAGGTCACCCCTGAGTCTCCTTTTCTCCAGGCTGAACAACCCCAGCTCCCTCAGTCATTTCTCACAGGGTTTGTGTTCCCAGCCCCTCACCAGCCTCGTTGCCTCCTCTGGACATGCTTGAGTGTCTCAACATCCTTGCTAAACTGAGGGGCCAGAACTGGACACAGCACTCAATGTCCTTCCTAAACTGAGGGGCCAGAGCTGGACACAGCACTCGAGGTGTGGCCTCACCAGTGCCCAGTGCAGGGGAAGAATGACCTCCCTGAGATGATCTCCAGCTCTGAGCAATCCTGTTGCAGGAGGTGGTTTTATGGTTTGGTGGCTCCATACCCAGAGAGCTGCACGGAGAGCTCAAGTTCAGCTCCATCACAGGCACACAGGGATTTGCAGGTGTTGAATGTGAGGAACACCCTGGAGAAGGCAGGTGGGTGCCCGTGTGTGCCCCGAGGTGGGTTGGGCACCATTCCTCTGTGCACAGCCAGCCTGTGCCCTGCCAGGAAAGCTGGTCACACGTTTCTGCCAATTCATCTCAATGGAAACTTTCCATAGTCTAAATTTGTTTAGAAAAAACATTGAAATGAAACATTCTGCTGATGTCAAGATATTTGGCTTTTGCATTAGCTGGTGAAATGCCCTGATTTTTTGTTTTGACTTTTTGTTTCTGTATCCTACTGACTTTGTTATTCCAGTATACCTCATAAAAATAAGAAGTAAAACAACAAAAAAATTCAAACTGAATTACTTCAGTTGGCTCTAGTGCCATTCTTCAAATTACATGAGACTGGCCAGTTGAAAATGTGTTGTTTTCATCCTGATTAGAGACAAAACCCAACCTCCAAAGGGCATGATTTTCTTTGGATTAGGTTTATCATCCTGCCAGCTCAAGGTGCAAGTGTGTGCACCTCATGTGCTGTGCCCCTGGAGCTGAGCTGGGAGGGGGCTGCATGGGCAGAGGGGGCCCCATGGGTCAGTGCTGATGCTCTCAGCAATCCCCCATCCCCTGCTGAATCCACAACTGTGGGGGCAGAAGAAATTGTCAGCTCCACTTGTGGCCTCAGGCTGTGCCAAAGGGGGGTCAGGTTGGATATCAGGAAGAATTTCCTCCCTGAAAGGTGGTCAGGCATTGAGAGGGGCTGCTCAGGGATGTTTTGGAGTGCCCACCTCTGAAGGTGTCCAAGGAATTCCTGGAAGTGGCACTCAGTGCTCTGGGCTGGTAACAAGGTGGGGATGGGGCACAGGTTGGACTAGATGATCCTGGAGGTCTTTTCCAACCTCAGTGATTCTGGGATTCTGGGATTCTGGGATTCTAACCTGGCTGAGGAAGGTTTGCACACGACCATCCATCCCTTCCAGCTCCCAGGACTGGGTCACCATCACCCAGAGACAGGCTCTGCTCCCAAGCCCGTCCCACTGACTCCTCTCAGAGCTGCTTTCTGCCCACTGAGCAGAAGTCATGTGTGGTTTCCTTCCAGGAAAGCCCAGCCCTGCCTCCTGCCCCAGCCTGCACCATGCAGCTGTGGGGAAAACCCTTCCTGCCTGGAAGCCCTGGAACTGGGCTTGTGTCCTTCAGCAAAACAACTGGGTTTGTTTATCCACTGTCTGCCGGGGTGCTTGGTGGGCCCGTGGGGACAGCTGCTTCCAGAGGGCTGCAGTGAAGGAGCTGACAAGCCCTGCATGGAAAAGCTGAGGGCTGATGACCCCTACAGTCAGCCTGGGAAATTCATCCCTGCTCCAGCAGCTCCCACCGACAGCTCTCAGTGCCCACCCAGCCCCACCCCGGGATGCTCTCTGCCCACTCTGCACTCCCTGCCCTTCTCCACCTGCAAGGAGCAGGTCTTTTGATCTCCCATTTTGGCACCTGAGTTGACAACCACAGGCCCACATCTCCCAGGGAAGGTTTCCAATATGTTTTTTCCTCCTTTGGAGTTACATTTTTTTTTCTCTAGAATCCACCTGAGACTCCTCTTAGGTATGTCCCAGAATATTCACACCTCCTGGAGGAAACTGAGGTCCCAGGAAGCAGCCCCAGATTCCTCCAGGGAATGTTCCCAAGATGTCTTTGCTCATTTGGAAGTATTGCTCTATGCCAGGATGCACTGGAGACTCCTGGCATCTGCCTCTCTTTTCCCCTCAGGTTCACCTTCCTGCCAGGAGCATCCTGGCCCTCACAGCTGGGTGGACACTGAGATGTGCCACTGAGATGTGACACAATCCTTGGGGTTTGGTGCTGCTCAGTCACTGCTGAGAGACTGAGAACAGCCCCTGGGCTGCCCTGGCTCTCCCTGGAAAGCAGTGACACAGCACAGCTCCTGGTCCCTGCAAGGCAGGACAGGTCCAGGAAAAGGAACAGTAACTGCTGTTCACCCCCTCAGCACAGACCAGCCAAGAGCAGAGCCTGGAGGGGCCTGATCCCACACCCAGGGAATGCAGAGAGGAAAGGAGGAACTCGGTGCTTGTGGCATTGCTGCAGGAGGTGTCTGTCCTTCCCATACTCACAAAAGGGACATTTCCACTGCCCTGGGAGCACAGAAACCTCCCAGCAGCCAACCACCCCATGGAGACCAACTTGGTTTTAGCTGGGAAGTGTTTACTGGGGAGCCCCTGGTGTTACAAAAGCAGAGACCACACACCAGTCATCCTCCAGCATTTATGTGTCTGCCAAAAACCCTTTTGCTCAGAGCTGTCTTCTCGTTGGAAGTAGCAGAGCAGATCTGGGGGTAATTTTCTTATTAGCACAACGAGGACCCCCATGTCCTGCTGTGTCCCACCCCAGCTCAGAGAAAGGCCTGGAAATCCCTGGGGTGCACAGTGATTCTGTGCCATTCTGCCAAGGGCTCGCCACTCTGTGCAACACAGGCATTGATTCCTTGCACTGCCACCTCTCATTAGTGTGGGATCAGAAGCAGCATATCCACCCCATTTGCAGTAAGCCTTTTATCCCACAGCCAGGGATTCCTGGGTTTATTATAAGTTTGTGCACTGTGAGTGTCTTTTTTTGTGAAATTGTATTTGTCAGTTTTGGAGGCACCTGTAGAGTTTATTCCTGCACTGGCTGTATTTAATCCAGGAGCTGCCTGAGGGAATGCTGCTGCTGCTGATGCTGAGTGAGTGCAGCCAGAGCCATGCTGAGCCCTGTGAACCAGCCCCCGGTGAGAGAAAGGCCCTGCTCTGGATTGTGTCCCACACAAACAGGCTGGACAGACAGGACCATGGCTCTTACCTCATTTCTTAGGAGGGAGCTGAAGGAAATCAGGGAAAAAAAAAACCCTGCATGTAAAGAAAACATGCTCTGAGAGAAATAATTGTTTTTCCATTAAATCTTGCCAATTTCTGATCAAAGTGTGAATGGGCTGGAGCTGAATTTTGGCCCCTCATAGTGCATCTCCTGGCACATAACTGCTTGGACTTCCCTGTCCCCATCCCCATCCTCCTCCAAGGGCTGTCCTCCTGGCCAGCCTCACCCACCAGGCTCGTTGGCCAAGGGCAGCACAGGAGCTGGAGGTTTTGGTCATCAGTCCCTTCCTGGGAATCAGAACTTCTTGTGAGAATGAAGAAAAGGCTTCAAAACAGTTTCAGGGTGTGTTCCTGAGGGCCAAGCCAGCTTCCACAGGATAGTCTGACAGGGCTGGGAGCTGGTTCACCATGAGAGACAAGCTGGGAGGTTTGGGAAAAGGCTGAGGCTGGTGCCAAGACTCAGGTGGAGCAGGACAGAGCTGTTAAAGAGGTTGTTTGATGTGTCCTGCAGCTGTGGGCACTGAACTCCTCCAGGGTTATGAGATTATTCTTCCCTCTCCAAGTGCTCCAACCAGGCAGGGAGCTCGGGCTACTGGTGCCAGACCTTAGAATGGCCCTGGTTCCTTTCCTCCTGATTGTGCAGGCACTGCTTGGCTGGCTGGAGAGTGACCATGTGCCCAAGGAACATCCCTTTGTGCTTGGAGGGATGGCACCAGCTGCACAGGGAGCTGATCCTGGAGTGTCCATCAACTCGCTGTGCCTGGGGCACGGGGACATCTTGGCACGAGCACTGCAGGAACACATTGTTGTCCCTGCTGTCATTGTCAGGCACAGGGAGGATGGCAAGCAGGGTGGTGGCATCAGTGACATTCACCACAGGCTGTTTATCAGTGTGGCCACGATCTCAGAGAGTTGGAAAGGTTCAGCTGAGGTGAAATTCCACCCAGCACCAGCAGCCACTGCCACACACACGGGCACAGCCCAGGCACCATGGGAACAGACCTGCCACCACTGTCCCCACCCACACTTGCAGGCCCCAGGCTCGTCCCCTTGGTTGGGATGGCCACAGGCAGACCAGGCTCTCACTGAATCTGGCAGGAATTTTGCCCATGACATCAGTGCAGTGGAGACTTCTCATCGTTCTATTTGCAGAGATTATCTGGAGCAGCCCTTGGCAGCCCTGCACGGGTGGGATGCCAGATTTTTTCCCAAATTAGAGGTGAAATGTGCCAGTAGAAATGCAGTGAGAGCCAGGCTCTCTGCCTCCTGACAGGAAGGGTGCTGGCAAAGTGCTTATCAGGGCAATATCCATCACTCCAGGGGAGCAGGGAGCTGCTGACACCTCACCCAGCACCTCGCTCCTGGCCTTGCACCTGCTCTGGCACCTGCCAAATCCTCCCCACCTGCACTGCCCTCAGAATCCCAAACATCCCCAGCACACCAGGGTGGGTGCTGATGAAGGATGTTTGGCTTCCTCACCTTTCCCATGACCTGGTTGCATGTTCACAAGGAAAATGAGGGGAGTTGAGGGAAGCAATCAAGAAAAGCAAAAAAAAAAAAAATTCTAGTTAAATATACTGGGAAATGGGTCTGAGATTTTTCAGTGTCAGCATAATTCTTCCCCCTTCAAGGTGTATTTTTTCCTCCCATGAAATGTCTGGGGCAAGGAAAGGTTTATGCTTTGGGACTATGTGGCCTAGGAGGACAGCTGGGTGCTCAGAGAGTCCTTGGTCTCAAGGCTCATCATGGGCCCCGAGTTTTGGGTTGAGCATTCTCCCTTGGATGCTGCTGTGGAGAGCACACAGAACTGGCTGGGTTTCCATGCTCATTATTGTTACAAAAATGTCTAAATGAAGTTTGCATGCTTTAGATGCACAAATAAAATGTTAGAGGCACTTAAATGCAAAAGTGCTGTTTCATTAATTTGCTGTAATCTTATGGTTTGGTTTTCTTTTTTAATCTTATAGTATGACATTAAGTATTACTGTATACAAGGCATCACATTGTTACCTTTTATACAGTAATCAGACAATATAGAAGTTACTTTTCCTCCTTTTTACCCATGTTGAGTAAATGTTGAGACTTTTAGACATCAATTTAATGAGAATCTGAAGAAACTTCTCAGTGTTGACATTTCTGATGATGTTCTTGTGCTTGCCTTCTCGCAGTCTGATTTACTGGTGCTCTGGTTTGCCAGCATATAAGTCATTAATCCCCACTGTAAATTAGGGCAGGGGAAGTTTGAATTGACCTGTGCACATGTGTAAACCAGTGTCTCTTCCAAATGCCTGTTGTGCTAAACCGAGTATTAACTCTTCATCTCTCCCTGTCTCTGCAATAAAGCAAGGCTTGTTTTGCAAGGAAAATGCTGAACACTCAGCCTGGACCAAGGGTTGGGAAGGTGCAAACCTCCTCTTTACAGATGGGAGAGGATCACCATTAGGTCCCCTCAGGAGGAGGGACCAGCACTCCCTAATCAAAAGCTGGAGAAGAAAGACCCTGACAGGAATTTGGAAAGCGTTTGTAGGAATCCTCTGCAGAACCCTGTTGAGATCCCATCACTTCTGAAAGCCAAACAAAATGATAATGGGCTGACAAGCCTAAAGGGCACAAGAGCTAAAAGTGGGAAAAAACAGCTGACCAGAAAGGTCACTGGAAATAGGCAACTGTTTGGAGAACCAGGGAAGTGGAGGAGATGTAACTGCCTGGGGCAGCACAGCTGAGAGCCCCACAGTGAATTTAACTAGAGGAAAATGTGGGCTGGATATCAGCAAAATCCTGTCTTCCGGGCAGCCAGATCTATGGGAGCAGAGTGGTTTCCCAAGGGACAGAGCAAGCGCTCTATTGCTGGAGTAATTTAAAATTGGATGGGACAGAGTGCTTGGGAACAAGCTGCAGAGGCTAATTGTGGGGTTGGACTGTGTGAAAATCTGGCATGCATGGAAAAGAAAAGCTTGCTGCAGAGGGATCTATCTGTTGATCAGTCAGTGGTACAGGGATCAGAGTATATAGAGCAGGGGAGAGGATTTGGGTCTGGGGGAGATGAGCTGCACGGGGTGCTGGTCCCTGCTGAGCCCCAGGATCACTGAGAACTTGGTCTGGGGAGGAGCCAAGGGGCTCCACCACTCCTGCTACCCTGCAGAGAGGGTCTTTGCAGTCCCTTCATTCCCCTCCTGGTGGAGTTCGGGCGTTTCTGTGCCAGGGAGGAGTTTGGAGAGGTTTCATTACCCAGGGAGAAGGTGTGATGTCTGTCCGGAGCTCAGCCTCCACCCCGCCCTGGCAGCTGAGGGACAGAGGGATGGCCGCTCCGCTTTCCTGCCTGGGGTGGGCTGCTCTCCTCTGGAAGTGGCTCCCTGTCCCTATGTCATGATTTACAGCGCCCTGCCCGGCTCCTTGGACCCCTGCACTTCTCTTTCCAAGCACCAGAACAAACAGCAGGGCTGGGGAGCTGCGGTGGTTGGCGCTGGTTGTGGCTGAGCTCTGGTGCTCCCTGGGACCTTGTCACAGCGTGAGCTGGAAGATGCAGACACCTTCCCATGCCCTCTGCCGGTGGCAGGGCTGTGTCCTGGCAGCTGAATCCAGGCTTAGCGTGGGTTCTGTACCTCTGTACCCCACACTGGCACCCTCTGGGTCATCAATGGTGGGTTCAGACCATTGCATCCCTCACCCACGTGGGGATGGGCATCCTGTGTCATGGAGGTGAGACTCCTCCTGGCCCTGCCCTGCTTGCTCTGGGCCGGACACAAAGCTCTGCCGTGGCATCTCCCCTCTGTGGTGGTCAGCAGGAGAGCACCACACTGCTTGTGCCCACATCTACCCCACCATCCAAACCCAAAAGGTCTTCTAGTGTCTACCAGGGCAAAGCTGGGGGAACTGGTGGCAGCAGACTGGCCAGGACACAGCCCTGCTGCCCACTGACAAACTCAAACCTCTCTGGGCTCACCCTGCAACCCTCGCCCCCTCTCCCTGCAAGACAACCCCTCTGCTGGGCCTAGCAGAGTTAAAAATAGAGCCTTGCTTATGGAAAGTTCATGCTGGATAAGAGACTTAGCAGGACGTCGCCGAGATCCTCATCTGAGTGTAAATCAGTCCCTGCGCTCCGGGCGGGGCCGGTGGGCAGGAGCAGGGCAAGCCCCCGGCACAAGAGGTGTCCCCTCAAATTCAAACGAGCCCCTTTGGTGACTGCTCCTCATCATCAGTGGGAGGGTGGGGCAGGTGACAGGCCGTGACAGGCAGGCTGTGGCTGGGATGGCACCAGTGGGTGGACGCGGCTGCTGGGGCAGCGCTCTCCTCCTGTCACAGAGTGCCTGGGGTGGGCTTTGGGTGACACCCTGCTGCTGCTGCTGAGCTCACAGCCACACCTTTGCCAGGTGGCATCGCCACTCCACGGCTCTGGCTGAGCTTGGCACTAGGATTTGTACCCATGAGTTTCAGCAGGGTCTGCGGGGAAAAAATCCTTTGTGTTGCTGTGCCAAGCATTCTCCTCTCTGTGTGACAGCGTGGGTGGCTGGGGTGCAGTGGGAGAGGGGTTAAAGCAGCCTCCGGTGTGCTGGGGGCGGGTGCATCAGCCACTAACAAGGAATAGTAATGAATGGAAAAAGTGAAGTGTTTTTTCCCTAAAGCAAACAGCCCGGTCAGATTAGAAGCTCGGAGTGTGCTTTACCCAACTATTAATACATTCCTCGCTCATCTCAAACTAAACAGCCACACTGAGCTCCAAGTTCATAAAAACAGCATCAAATCCATGAGAGCACAGAACATTTATAGTGTCAGCCAGTAAAGCTGCCTGCTGGAGGTGATGGTGCTCTGGCTCCCTGCCTGCCGAGAGGGACAGGCTGGGCCAGGCAGGAGGAAGGCTGGCAAAGGGACCCTCACCCTCCTCAGCAGGGACTGCTGGCAGGACAGGAGGGAGCCAGGAGAAGCTGCTGCCACTGCTGGAGTTGTCCTGCTTAGAAATGCCGTACCATGGCAGGGTGGCACTGGCAGGATATGGGGCTTGTGTTCGTGGCTGCCAGCACATGGCATCATCAAGGATGCTGAATGGGCTCAGTCTTCCCAGTAAACACCCTGCAGGAATCCCCCTGAACTCCAGATGTCCGTGTTTGTCTTCCCTCCTTCTCACAGAGAGGTGGTGACATCCCTGTGTGGCACTGCCAGCACAGAAACTTGGGCAGATTCACACTGCCCTGCATCCCCTAGTGGAGCAGAGGGACCATCCCTGCGGGGACCTGCAGAGTGCTGGGGCAGGCAGCTGCTCCGGGGCCCTTGGAGCAGGGGAGATCCCTGCTCAGCTCTCCTTGCTGACAAGTGTGAGGCAGCAGCTGCTTCCCAGATCCCCACAGCTGTGCAATCCATCTGCAGCACAGGCTGCGGGCTGTGCCGGCTGCAGCTCCGAGGAAGGCTGCAGGGCAGGGCTCTGCATGGCAGCATCCCCTGTGTCCCCACAGCTGGGACAAGGCCAGCACCTGGAATGGGACAGGGACAGCGGCCAGGCGGGGTTTGCTGTGGCCTTGGGCTGAGCGGGGTGTGTCCCCGGGGCTGGGAGCTCTGCAGATCCCCCAGTGCATTCCTGGCCTCTGCTGCAAGGCAGGTGCAGGTGTTTGGTACCTGAGGTTTGGAGCAGAGAGGTCTGCAGGGACAAGGTGCAAAGCCTAAATGAGTTCCATAAAATGGTGTCTAGTGGTGCTCTGCTTCTCACAGTGTCTTTAAGGTCAGGAAGAATTTCTTCCTGGAAAGATGGTCAGGCATTAGAGGGGGCTGCCCAGGTAGGTGATGGAGTCCCCATCCCCATCCATCCAAGGAAGGCCTGGACATGGCACTCAGTGCTCTGGGCTGGTAACAAGGTGGGGATCAGGTAAAGGTTGGGCTTGATGATCTTGGAGGGCTTTTTCAACCTCAGTGGTTCTGAGATTTCCATTGGACTGCTCTGTGCTCCATGTTTTATCTGTTGGGCTGGGGTTGTTTAAGGTAACACAGCCTGGGGCAGATGCTTGCAGTGGACATCACTTGAGGCTTGCAGATATCCAGAGGGAGCCAAACAGAAAGTGTGCATGAGCCAGGATTATCCAAACTCCCTTGAGGAGCACAGGGCTGTTGTTCCTCCTGTGGTGTTGAGGAGGGGGCAGCTGGAGCTGGGCAGAATGCTGCTGTTCTGAAAGAAACTTATCCCTCTCCTTTGTTCTGCCTCAATCTGAGAAATCTGGGTGGTTCTCAAAGAGTCTGGGGCTTGCTGGCCAGAGGGCTCTGCTCAGTGGCCACATGGCTTCCCTGAGGCTCCTGCCATCTGCTCAGTGCCTCAAGCTCACCATGGGCAATGAGCCCAGCTGACTGGGCAGACCAGGAACACCAAGGAATCAATGCAGCAGCTGAGACAGATGCAGGGTTAATCCCAAGCAGAATTGCCAGGAAAGAAAAAAAAAATCCCCTTGGAAAACTGTGATTTTGGGTTTGCAGAGCGGCGTTTTCCTGCAGCAAGAGGATGACTGTGGCAGAAAGCTGAGCTCATGTGTCCTGTGGAGGAATGGAGCTTGCTCTGGTTTATTTTGTGCCTGGGGTGAGATCTGCAGACCCCGGGTGGAGGGGTCACCTCTGAGGGCCTGAGGTGGCTCTGAGCAGGGTGGCCTCACACATGTCTGATGGCTGGCAGAACTTGGCACAGTCCCTTCCTGGCTGGTGACACTTGCCAGGGGCTGTTTGGAAATCTCACCGTTTGCTTGTAACTGCCTGTGTCAGGGAATAAATGAGGCTTCTCCGGTGACAATTTTATATACATTTCTGAGCAATAACAGTGCAGCTGCTTCACCTTGCCAGGGACTAGACCCACACTGCAAAGGTTTCTTCGTAAAGCTCTTCATACCTAATACAGCTACACTGGAAAGATTCTATAAAATATGCCAGGACACAGGGTTCATTCCAGAAACTGTTGCTTATTAAACCATCAGGGTGGCAGAGGAAGAGGCTGATCAGATAAAGTGTGGCTCTGGGAGCTGCCTGACCTCAGTGTTGTGTTCTGCCCTTTTTTATCTTTCCCACACATTGCAAAAAGGCTGAGTCTGAAGTGATGCTATATATATGGGCTGCTGTGCCAGCCATCTGGGCAGCACAGAGCCCGGGTTTGCACGGATCTGTCTGGCATTAGAGGATCGAAAGGTTATGTTATTGGTACATTTCTGCACATCCCAACCATGAGTCATCATTTCCAGGAAGCCAAATACTTACTTAGAGAGCTGTGATGCAAATTGTGTTTCCCAAATATTTTATTCTTAATGCAGCCCTGGACACGGAATCCGGGCACACAGTTTATGAACAGCTGATCTACAGCGAAAAGTTGAGGCGAGGGGTCAAAGCTGCCTGTGAGTTTAGCCTGATTTATGGACAAAGTAATTTTGTCATGAAAAATAAGCATATAAAGTACTTGGATGCTGCAGTAAAACCATAAACAGTGCGCTTTGCCTTCTGCAGACAAGAACTAATTGCAAATATGCAGCAAATAGCAAACACGCAGAGAGGTGCTTGCTTGTATTTTATACTGAGACAGCACTGCCAGTCCTTTATATTGCTAATTGTTGTTGTTGTTATTGTTATCAGTAATATTAATAAGGGTGAAATACATTTTGATTGCATGTGTTTTGAAACTCTCATGTCACCCTGTTCACCAACACTAAACATCAATGTTGTTCCCCTAAGAGCTGTGAGAAAAAGCACCAAAAATATTCAAATGCAAATACCCGAGCAAATAAAAAAATGGAAAACCTTCTCCAAAAAACATGAAATTTTGAGAAATGGAAACATTTTCAGGGTGGCTGTTTACAGGCCTGATGGCATGTCCTTAGCTGGGCTCTTTGCTCTCCTGGGAGTGGCTGTCACTGCTGAAGTGGTGGCAGCAGGGACAGGAGGGAGCTGAGGTTCCACTTGCCATGGAGGGAACAGGCTCTGTGTGTGCTGGGCAGCAGAACAGTGTTCCAGGGATGGCAGAAAGCACAGCCTGACCCCAGTGCTAAAGAGGAGCCCCATGGAATACTGATCATGGATCACATGATCACTGGAATCACAAAATGAGTTGGGTTGGAAGGGACCTTTCTCATACCCTGCCAGGGACACCTTCCACTTGTCCCATGGTGCTCCAAGCCCCATCCAACCTGGGTTTGGGCACTTCCAGGGATTATGGGGCAGCCACAGCTGCTCTGGGCACCCTGTGCCAGGGCCTCCCCACCCTCACAGGGAACAATTCCTGCCCAATATCCCATCTAACCCTGCCCTCTGGCAGTGGGAAGCCATTCCCTGTGTCCTGTCCTTCTGTCCCTCATCCCAAATCCCTCTCCAGCTCTCTTTAGGCCCCTTTAGGCCCTGGAAGGGACTCTGAGCTCTCCCTGGAGCCTTCTCTTCTCCAGGCTGAACACCCTCAGTTCTCTCAGCCTGTGGTACCTGAGCAGGAAATGCAGATGGGATGTGTCAGGGAGATTAGGCTCTTGTAGCTGAGACTTTCCACCCTTTAAGCCAAGGGGACAAGATCTAGGCCCTCTTCCAAAAGCTTGTGTCCATAACTCAGAGCTGCAAAGCCCTGAAGTTATTTTTCTTTGTTCTGGTTAAGGCTCCTGGGAGCTGCCAGCTTGGTGACACTGTTTCTAGCAAACAGAAGAGCAGGACATCCTGGCTTTTAGCAGCCTGTGCATGGGGAGGTGGGAGGTGATTCCCCTCAGCCCAGATGTCCTGGTGTGTGCAGGGTGTGGCTGGGCTGGAGGAAGAGGGGTCCCTATCCCTGCCGGGGTCACCCAAGCTCTGGTTGTCTGCTGGGCAGGTAAAGGCCCAGGGCTGAGCTGCAGACACCCACTGTGTGTCCATGGAGCTGCAGCCACTGGGGCCAAGCCCAGGTGAGAGACACTTCCCAATGTGTGGGACAGAAGAGACCCAGTGGTTTTGAGAGTGTTGAAGCTTTCACATGTAGACACAAACCATGTCACTGCAGTGGTCAAAGTGCATCCCAGGAACTTTTATTTACTATTTATCCTGTTCAGAAAATGCAACCACCTGTCCAGGCATCTCACCAGCCTCATCCTCAGTGGACGTGTGGACAGAGAGACAGCTGGAGCAAAACCTGGCAGTGGCTGGGCTTATCTTCAATCCCTGGGAGGAATAAATAACAAGGGTGTGATGTCCAGCCCAGCCCTGCCAAGCTGCTGCTCCTCATTCCCACGGAGCAGCTCTGGGACTCAGCAGCCTGATGTTTCTCAGAGCTGAACTGAGCAGAGCTGCCTGAGGGGGTGGATAAGCCTGTTCTGTCTCCCTGGGATCCTCCAGGGTATCTATTCTAAGGTTTGCTGTGGCAGACTCTGGGAATGGGCTGCGAGGCTGCCTCTCGTGCTGCCAGTGGCCCCTGGGGACCTGCTCTTCCCAGGTTGAGTGGCTGTGCTCCGTGATGGGGGAGATGCTGTTTGCTGGCACCTCTCAGCTTTGCTGAGGCTCTGGAGAGCAGGCTCAGGCTGTGTTGTCCTCCTGCCTGACTGGACATCCCCTGCCAGCTGTGGAATCCATGTCCTGGAGTCAGTGTGTGCCAGGAACTCTCCCCTGGCAGCGTGTGCAGCATTTCTCTGGGTGCCGGGGCTGGGGTTACTCATTGTCCCACTTACTCCAGGTGTGCAAAAATCTGCATCATGCTACTCCTTAATTAAGGCTGGGAGTTTCTAAGACATACAAGTTTCTTTTTCTCTCATGCATGTTCTTTGAGGTCTTGTCAGAGAAGTTTTGCAGGGACTTTCTGGCTCCATCTCTCATGGTGATGGATCTGCTGGATCGCTATGACTTCTGCAGTCACCCTCTGTTGGGCCTTGCTGGGCCCATGACCAAAGAGGACTTCACCCAAAGAGCCAAGTCCTTTTAGGACTGAAAGAGAAAAGAAAAAGAAACAAAATCTAACCCAAAGTCTAATTTTAAGAATGGGAACAAAAAGATAAAAATACAAAAGTAGTTGAAAAGGAATTCAAAAGAAAAGCTAAAAGGGTAAAATATTTACAGAAGGCATAAAAACTGTTTAAAGACAAAGTATTAGAGGCTAGGAATAAATATATACAACTAATCTAGAATGTGCTAAAATACCCAGAAAAAAAAAAATCTGCCATACTTTAGTAGTGAAAGAAGTTACAAGAAGAATGAGAGATTCATCAAAATTGAAATAATTTCCAAAGAAGGAAGATAGAATGGAGTACAAAGTATGTCTGTAAGATGTAATACCCATAAGGACAGGCCAAAAATATTTTTAGGAAAAACTTGCTAAAAGCATAAAAGCCAATATTAAAACATTTCTCAAAGGATAAATAAGAAGCTCATCAGAAAGTGTCCCTGGCTCAGATCTGTGTAGGGAAAGATAGAAGAAGGTGTATGTTGCAGTGCAAGAGCTCAAGAGCCAAACTGCTGCTCGGTGGGAGGGGGAAGGAAGTGTCCCACACTGTGCCCATGGTGCACACAAATCCCACAGCCAAGCAATCAGCAGGATCAATGACTGCTTCTGACAGAGATGTCTGACCTGGAGCTGCTCTTGAGCATCAACTGGAGCTGGATAATGGACCATTTGGGGAGATGGCTGGCCTGAAACCCAGCATCCCACAGTGACACAGTGGCACTCACATCCCCAGGGATCATCAGCTGCCACCCTTCCCCACCCCTGTGCATCTCCCCACCTTAATGGTGTCCTGTGACACCACCATGGGCTCTGCCTGCTGTGGGAGCTTCCTGCCCCTCCTTGCTGACCTCTGGCTCTGTCTTTGGCCAGTGTGGAACAGCCAGGCACGCTGTGATTCCCCTCTTTTCCATAGTGGAGGACTTGAATGCTGTTCCCATCAAACCGTGTGTGTCCCCCCCTTTCCCTGCCACACTCCTCTGGTTTCTCTCAGTGCGTGTCCCTTAGATCCTGTCCCCAGTCCTGCTATCAGTGGCAGTGGTAAGGCATGGCAGAGCACAGCCAGGCAGCTCCTTGGCAGCTTGGCAGGGACACAAGGAAAGCTGTGCTGGGATCAGAGAGGTGCCAGGGAGAGGGGAAAAAGTGGAGGGCTCGTGCTATGGGCACCCCGTGTGACCCCAGGCTGGCTTTGCACATAAACAGGTAATGAACTGGTGTTAGCCCAGCCTGGGACTGGAATATCTTCTGTCCCAGCCAAGCCCAAACTGGAACAGAATGAAAAACATGCAGTGGTTGGACTCCCTGCTAACTGAGCACTGGGCTCTGAATTAGCCATTACCGCTGGGGAAAGAAATCCGGGGTTCTTGGGCGAGATCATGGAAAACATTGGCTCAGCAGGGGGCAAGAAATGGAATCAGGTTTTGGGAATGATGAGGAGAGGAACTGGGAACAAACCAGAAAATGCAGTTCTGCTGTGGTGCGTCCACAGCATCCCCACACCCCAAGTTGGGTGGTATATCCATTCCTGTCTCCTCATCCCCAGGAGAGTTCAGAAAACCAGAAAAGGACTGAGCACAGGCGTGTAATGGTGCCCACAGGAGCCATAAAAGAGACAAGGGTTTTTGAGCTGCAGCAGGGGACATCTGAGTGGGGTGATGGGGCAGTGTAGCACAGCCTGGAGCCCTCTGGGAGTGGTTGGGGATGGTCAGTTTCTGCTTCTTTCTGTTCAGGAACAAGGATGTAGTCCATGGGATTGTCAGGTAGCAGATTTAAAACAAACAAGAGGAAGCACTTTTTCACACAACTTGGAATTCATCATGAAACTCATTTCCATGTCCATGGGATTGTGTAAGGCAAAACTGTAACTGGTCTCAAAAAGCAATTACATTCAGGAAGAAAAACATGAATTATATTGATTTAATCACTGAGACTATTAAACACGAGGGCCTGGTGAGAACCTCCTGCTCCCCAGATCCAAGGGCTGGGAATTGCATAGCCAAGCAACAGAGCAGAGATACAGCATCCATAACTGACCAGCAATGGAGAGGACAGACGGGCACAGGGGCTATAGGGCTGACACAGCATAGCTGGTTTATGTTCTCACCTATTCTGAGCTGTCCTTTCCTGCCTAACTCTCAGCCTGAGGAGAATTAATTTCCATCTGCTCCCTCAGTTTTGGTCTTTAAACATCCCATGCCCATCAGAGAGAAACAAGCCTCTGCAGTGCAAGATTCCTTTGACTGGGTGTATACATGCCCATGCTCCAGACCTCTGCAGAGGAGCTGGAAAACCTCATCTTGCCAAGGTTTTGCCTGACCTTTTGTTCTGCACAAACAGGATCTCCTCAGGCCCTGAATGTCCATGAGGTGTACAGGAGTCATCCTCTCTCCTTAGCAACACATCTGTGAGGCCAAAACACAGATTCAGTCACGTGCTGGGAGCTTATAAGCAGACATTAGGAGCTTGTCTTAGGATCTCCCCTCTGAGGTTGATGTAGGAAGAGGAATTAGTCCCCAGAAGGATCTGTTTTACCTGCCATGGCCTTCAGGTGAGATGAGTCTCTCTGCAGGAGCACACCTAGCCATGGCATTGCTCATGATGCCTCTCACCAGCTCAGCCCAGACTGCAGAGAGCAACAGAATTCAGGCTGGAAAAGACCTTGGAGATCATCAAGTCCAACCATAAACCTAACACCCAAGAAGGGCATCTGCTACCCTTCCACTGGGGCAAATGCCATTTCCTGACACAGGCCACTTGTGCTGGCATTGCTTGAGCACATGAGAATGTGTGTGTTGGGCACATGGGGACTGCACTGGTGAGGCCACACCTCGAGTCTCATGTCCAGTTCTGGGCCCCTCATGACAAGAGGGGCATTGAGGTTCTGGAATACATCCAGAGAAGGGTCTGGAGCACCAGGAGGGGCTGAGGGAGCTGGGAAAGGGGCTGGAGAGAAGGAGGCTCAGGAGGAACTTCTGGCTGTGCACAACTCCCTGACAGGAGGGGACAGCCAGGGGGGTCGGGCTCTGCTCCCAGGGAACAGGGACAGGAGGAGAGGGAACGGCCTCAGGCTGGGCCAGGGGAGGCTCAGGTTGGACATCAGCAGGAATTTCTTCACTGAATGAAATGATTAAACATTGGAAGGGGCTGCCCAGGGAGGTTTGGAGTGTCCTTCCCTGGAGGTGCCCAAGGAAGAGCTGGAGGTGGCACTCAGTGCTCTGGGCTGGAGACAAGGTGGGGATCGGGCACAGGTTAGACTTGACAGCCTTGGAGCTCTTTTCCAACCTCCATAATTCTGGTATTCTGTGACTCTGTTATTGTGTACATGTGTGTGTTGGTGAGTACAAGACACCAGGGGAACCAGGGTGAGCCTCACACACCCAGGAACACACAGGAATACCCAGGAACAGCCAGAAACACACAGGAACACCCAGGAACACACAGGAACACCTCACCTGCTCCAGGCCCTCTGAACAAGCAGTGAGTCCCGTGGGGTGGCAGGTGACAGGGCAGCCCTGGCCCCGGGGCTGTCACCAGTGCTGTAACCACACGTGATCAGAGCAAACAGAGACAGGGCCAGGCACCCAGCTCCATGGAAACCAACACACACGTCTTCCAAGGACATTCAGTTCACTGCCCTGTTTCCCATCCGCCCCCACATGGGTGAATATGTAAATAGAGGATATTCTTAGCAGAGAGGATTCCCAAGAAAATGCCATGTCTCCTTGATGCAAGCAAGGATTTAGTGCAGTGGCATGGGGAAGCACTGAGGTCTTCCTAGGCACAGGAGAGCCAGAGCCTCTGACACTTCCCAGCCTGCTCAGGGATGGGGCGAGGGTTTGGGAATGTTTGCTCTGCTCTCCTCTTCACGCTGGTGAAATTAAAAAGGGGTGCAGATGGTGATAACATCTGTGAGCTAACCAGTGCTCAACTTTAGATCTGCTAGAACTGGAGGGAATCTGGGGATCGGGTCCCAGAAACTGTTGCTCCTACCTGGCATCAATGGGGCCTTGGGGACCTTGGGAACTTCCCTCATGGAGCAGCTGAGGGCTGCAGGCAGAGCCAAGACCCAGAATTAGCTGAGCAGCAGCTGGTGTGACAACACTGCCAGCCTGCAGCACACCACTGAATGGCTGAGGGAGCTGGAGTTGTTTAGACTGGAGAAAAGGAGGCTCAGAGGTGACCTTATCACTCTCTACAACTCCCTGAAAGGTGGCTGTGCTCAGGTGGGGTTGGTCTCTCTCTCCAGGCAACAACTGACAGAATGAGAGGACACAGTCTTAACCTGCACCAAGGAAATATAGGTTGGATATTAGGAAAGAGTTTTTCACTGAAAGAATAATAAAGTACTGGAATGGTCTGCCCAGGGAGGTGGTGGAGTCACCATCCCTGGATGTGTTTAAAACAAGACTGGATGTGGCACTGGGTGCCATGGTTTAGTTGAGGTGTCAGGGCTGGGTTGGACTCGATGATCTTGGAGGTCTCTTCTAACCTACACATTCTGTGATTCTGTGATTGCAGATCCCCCCAGGTGTGATGGAGGACTGGGTAAGGAGAGCTGCAGGGCAGGGAAGGGCTGTGTGCTCATTTGCTCAGCCACTCAGCCAGGCACAGCAGTGGGGTCAGAGCAGGCCAGGCTGGGACAGAGATGGCTGAATTTCAGTCCCCCCAAATAGGGGCCTTTCTTTCCCTTGGGGCTGCCATGCAGGGAGCAGAGCAATAAATTCCCCAGGTGAAAGGCATAACATGGAAGCTGTGAAATCTGGGCACAGTTTCTCTCAGCATGCCTGACAAACACAGACACAGAACTCAGACTTCTCTGATGTAACAGAGGCAGAGCTGGGCTTGGGGCACGAGGCCTCCTGAGCTGCTTGGGGCTGTGTCCCTTGTTCCAGGCAGTGAGTGACACTGGTGGGGAGTGGGCTGGGCTCTTGGTGGGCAAGGATGTATGTGGGATTGGAGTCAGATAGGCACCACAGGATTTTGCAGCACTATTCTTCAACCCCCAGCTCCCCCCACACCTGGGATTGCTGTGCTGAGCAGGTGTGTGCAGAGCCCACCCTGGGACTGAGCATGCTTTGGAAATGCAGTGGGGACCTGAGCGTCCTGAAAGCAGCACAAGGTTCAGCTGGGATTTCATGCAAAGACTGGCATGTGATATCACAAGAAATAAACAATGTTGTTTAAACAGCATCTTTGTATTAATTTCTGGCCTGGCAGAGCTGGGCACTGGGGTCATTTCCAGCTCTCCTGCCCATCCCACCCTGCTCTGGCTGAGGTCTCTGCCACGTGTACAGGTGGTGGTGGGGCAGGAGAGGCTGTGCCTGTGAGCTGTGAGCTGTCTGTGCTGCCCTCAGCATGGCTGAGATGGCTCTGACACATCACCCCTGTGTCCCACCTGAGCCCCCGAGCTGCACCAGCCATCCCCTCGTGCCTCACCAGCTGTCCCAGGCTGCAGACTGTTTGCAATGTATGGGTCCATACAGCTCCGTGTGTGCTGCTTTTCAACCTCCTACATAATGTTTAGTCACATTTAATAACAATAAAATTCTCCTTCACAGCTGCATTCTGGAAAATGGGGCTGATTTTACTAAAAACAATGAATGCGAATAGTTCATGGTCTTCTCACATTACCCAGAGATTTATCACATCTCTTGCATAATTTAATCTCTACATCTGTGGGACACAAATGTTTTACATTTCTTACATTTATGGGCAGACATCGAAAACATCTGTGCAGACCCAACACACCAAAACATCTGGAAGACATCTCTGCCTTTTTATGACATACATCTCCTGATCTTTTGTCTGGAACAAGTGTGCAGCTATCAGTAGTAGCTTTATGTGTCGGTTACTGGGCTTCCCATTTGGGCTCTGACAGGCACAGGGGAAAATGTGATCAGCTCTGAATTTCAGCCCATTTCAGCAAGAGGGGAAGCAATTCAGGGAGCTTCCCACCCACCCACGCTGTGAGAATTTGGACCAGGATGAGAACAAGACAGCCAGGGTTTGCTGCTAAGCTTGTGGACAGAACTGTGTGCTGAAGGTTCAGGCTTGGAGCTGGGCTGAGCTGCTGCTTTCCTCTCTGGAGGATCCCAGGCTGGTGCAGTGCTCACCCCAGGATCAGAAATGCTGCTCCTGCTGTTTGTATCCCAGCCCCTCGGGAATAAATGCTTTGTGCAGGTGGGATGGGAGGCAATAACCCCACCTGGAGATCTTCTCTTCATTCTCCACTTTCTCTATGGTCATGGCAGTGTGTCTGGGAGCTGCTGGCTGTGTCCAGGTGAGCAAAGAGATCATGCCATGGCCTGGGGCAGGGTGAGCTGGGGTTCACCAGCCTGTGCTCAGCTGTGCTGCAGTGCCTGTCACAGCCCAGACACTCTGCCCAGCTGGAAGACAGGGAGCCTCTTCTGGCATGAATAAATGCAATCATCATTCCTGGAGACTTTAGTCCTGCCCAAGGGTTACACCCATAATGGACAACAGGTCACAGGTTTTCACACTTTTATAAGTTTGGGCTAGTTGCATATTGGGGGTTAATGTTTCAATTACAGCTTCAGATAATGAAGTCATTTACCCCAAGTTTGCTCCCCTCAACTCACTTTTTTTACATCTCTCAGGGTCTGAGGCAGTGAGGTGTCCTTGATTCCCAGGCCTGGAGAGCAATAGTTGTGTCTGACCAAAATGGGGAAGCAGCAGCTCACGCTGTGTATGGAGTTTAGATTTATACACTAAAGAACTGCGGGATTAGAAATATACAAAAAAAATATAACAGCTAAAATCCTAAGGCATCAACACGAGGGGGCTTCTCCCCCTGCACAGAGCTGGTGGGGGCTGGTGGCCTCCAAAACACCTGCCTGGCTGATGTCAAACCAGTCTGAGAGCATGTTCAGCCCAACCCTCCCACAGGGTCATGCTGTGATCCCCAAAGCCCCTTCTCATTCAGGAAGGTCCACCAGCCCTGCATGCTGTTGTACAAGAAATCTGAAATGTTTCAGATGAGTTTGGGGGGTTTTTATAATTTAAAAAAACCCTCATAATGCAGCCAATTTAACCTTTAAACAATGTGTCATTATGAGAAGAAAACCTAGGAAGGTTTTGCATGGCTATGTACACGGGAGTCCTTTCAGCATCTTCAAATTTATACCTTTCTCATTTTTTAGCCAGCAAAATAACACCCAAAAAAAGGAAAGGTTTTGTGTTCTTGCAAGTTTAAATTTTAACAGATCTGTGTTTTCCAAAGCCAAAATATTCTACTCAAATTTTGTGGATTAATTCCCAAAGTTTTCTGATTGCCTGGGCAATTTTAATTGCCTGCACTCTGATATTATGTGGGATTACATGAACGGATGTTATTTTTCCATGGGATGTGATGTAAACCTGGAATTCTGGAGATATAGTTTGATCAAATGTCAGTGAATTTTCCCAAAGATAACTAGTTGGGAGCTCTTGCTCCAAAATGAAATGGTTTGAACTTCTGAATGGTGGCTTTGAGGAGCTTTTCATCATGGATAAAGAAAAATATTTTTCCCCAAGTCTGTTTCAAGGAATCAGTGGCTTGTTTTAGCTGAGTCCTTGCAAAATCCTCGAATGGAACCAGACATCCTGGCAGCCAAACCTGGGGTTTGGCAATCTCTAAGTCATGAAGGGAATTAGGGAATCTAGGCAGAGAACTGATTGACGTTACCTGTCTCTGTTAATCACAGAGCTTGTTTTTCACCTTTTTTTTTTTTTTCTTTGGTAACAGTTCTGAATTCCAGGATGGAAATAAGAAATCAGCACAGTAGCTTTTTTGCATCTTCCTGCATGAGCAGGGGGAGACACGCAGAGCACATGGTGACTCGGACAGCAAGGAGCTACTGACAGGGAAGGGAGGAGTGTCCATTTCAAATCCCACCTGATTTCAAGATATTTTTCAGGAATCAAGGCCAGGTTGGGCATCTCCAGGACAGGAAATGTGGCTGGGAAGATCCAGAGCAGCAGCGTGGGCCTCCTCCTGCTGCTGAGGGGCTCTTGCTGTGTCTTTCGTACACAACCCCAGAAAAGACATCTTCCACCAGTCCCATGTTTGCTGGTCGAGCCCACCCTTGCAAACAGCACATTTGTTGGTGGTAGCAGCAGGATCAGAGCCTTGGTTGTGCCAGGAGAGGCTGAGTGGTGTGTCCTGCTCAGCCTGGGCCTGTGGGCTGGAGCAGAGCCCGGGGCTCTGGCAGGCCTCGGTGCTGATCTGACTCCTGAATCGCGGCCGTAAGATGACAAAAATTTACAGCCAAAGCCCAGCCAAAGCCCAAATAACGCCCTCCAAATGCCCACACTGGCAGGGCAGGGTGACAGGGCCACTCCCTGTGCCCCTGCAGTGGGGGCTGTGGGGTGGCATGGTCCCCTAGTGCTGTGGGGACACGGAGGCTGGGGACGTGCCCATCTCAGCCTCCTGCAGTGATGGGGCCTCCAGGGCTTTGGGAGCTGGCAGGAGCAATAAAATCAGAGCTGAGACTTGGCAGGAAAGGTCTGCAGGAGGAGGGCTCCCCAGGGACGGCCACTGCTCCCCCCAGACACAATACTCCACTGATTCCAAGCACATTTTTCTCAGGCAGAGCTGGATAATCTACGGGAATGTTAAACACCAAAATGAGTAACAAGCTTGGCTGGAATTCCTCTGCAGGACAAGCAATGATCTCGTGTTCCTCTCCAGGGGTAAGCAAGGAAGAGGTCAGTGTTCCCAAGTCACCCAGAAGGCCCAGCCCACAGTGAAAGTGCCTTGGACACTTTAGGGGTTGAACAGTCTGGGGAAAGGGAACTGGCAATGTCACATCTGTGCATGTCACAACCTTGCTTTCCTGTCAGGAGCAACAGTTCTGCAAGGTGTGAGGACTGCTGAGCTCACCTTGCTAAGCTGCCCTGCAGCTCACAGTTCTGGAAGAGAATTTTGTGTCCCCAGTAACACCAGTCTGTCTAGGGGACAAAAACCAGGCACTGTGGGATCCTCAGCTGGAAGAGAGAAAGGTCACAGAATCACAGTCCCAGAATGGGTCAGGCTGGAAGGGACCTCAGTAAGTCCCATCTGGTGGCAACTCCCTGCCCCAGCAGGGCCATCCCAGAGCTGAGGGCACAGGATTGTGGCCAGACAGCTCTGGAATATCCCCGGGGAGGACACTCCAGCCCTCTCTGGGCTCTGCTCAGGGCTGGGCACTGCCCAGGGCAGAAGTTCTGCCTCCTGTGCAGGCAGTTACTGGGTTCAGTCCCTGCCCCTTCCTCTGGTGCCATTGCTGGGCCTGGAGCAGAGCCTGGGCCTGTTCTGCCCTCCCTGCACACAGGGACAGACAGAAGCAGACAGGGACACCCAGGGACACTCAGAGATACACAGGGACAAACAGGGACACCCAGGGACACTCAGGGACACATGAGGACACCCAGGGACACCCAGGGACAGACAGGGACACTCAGGGACACATAGGGACAGACAGGGACACCCAGGGGCATCCAGGGACAAACAGGGACAGACAGGACACTTGGGGACACCCAGGGACACCCAGGGCTGAGGGCCCCTCTCAGCCAGGGCTCCTCTCCAGGCTGAGCAGCCCCAGCTCCCTCAACCTTTCCTGGGCACAGAGATGCTCCAGGCCCTTCCTCAGCTCCAGGAGCTCCTGTCCCTGCTGTGCTGAGCATCCAGAGCTGGACACAGCACTCCAGATGTGCCCCCAGGGCTGGGCAGAGGGGCAGGATCACCCCAGATGTGCCCCCAGGGGTGGACACAGGGGCAGGATCACTCCAGATGTGCCTCCCAGGGCTGAGTGGCAGGAACATCTAGTGGATGGAGGGTGTCCTCTGTGGGACATGTCTTCTCAAAAAAAGCAACAGTGATCCTCTCCCCTGGAAGCAGAGGTTAGGCCTCTCAGCAAGATGGTTCCTATCCCCATCCCAACATCTCTGAAGCTCGATAGGGACACTCCACATTCTGGATCCCAAGAAGTTTGGGGCACAGAACAGCACCTCAAGTCCCTCAGAAATGAGCCCTTTCTGCTGCCAAAATCATAGCCACTGCTCTTTTCCTTCCCACACTGGGGGACAAGCAGTGCCTGACCAGTGATGTCATGGGGACGTGTCCCCAGGAGGCCATTTCTCCTCACTGCAGTGGGCAGCAGTGAGGGGTGCAGGTCACCATACACCCATGGCACACGAGGCAGGTGGAGCTCTGCTTGTGCACACACAGCCCCTCATTTCCATGAATCCTATGCCCAGGGTGGTTCCTGGGGACCCCAGGGCCCCACATGTGTCCACAGGACATGGTGGCAGTACAGCTTCCAGTACTGGAGCAAGGAGGCACCTCCAGTCAAGGCCAAAAGCCTCCAGGGCTGTGGGGAAGTTGTGTGGAATTAATTTTTTTCTTTCACAAAAACATAGTGTTTTCATGTTTATAATGAAGTGTTTCTGTTTGCATGGGAATGCAGCAAGGGCTGTTTATTTATTTGCTTTTAATAACTGAGAACTGTTTACTTCTAAAGTGTTCTCCTGGTTTTCTTCCCCTGAAAATCCTCCCAAGAGGTCAAGGGAAGAAAGATGAGGTGTTTGTTTTTTCATTAAGATTTCTACTTTGGCAAAAACACCTCCCCTCCAGTAAGGGAACAAAATAAGTGCTCAGATCTGGGGATCAGTGCTGCGTGACAGATGTCTCCAGTGCCCAGAGGAGCTGCAGGCATTTGCAAATGAGCAACAATTCCCAGGTTGGGGCACTGGGACCAGCATGTTGAGGCTGTTCGTGTTCTGAGCCGCTCCAGGAAACCTCCCTCGGATTCTTGGCGCGGGCCTGGGCTCTGTGATCTGGCATTGACCCCCTGAAAGGCACATGGAGGCTCATTATCATTTGCTGACCCAACTCCTGTTTTCATTCCTCCTGACAGAAATCTGCACAGTGTTTAATGCAAACAGAGGAAACACATTCATTGCCCTTTCTAAAAAATTCTGATGTTTCAAAGCCATGGTCAGAAAGCTGGAGTGACTAAATTCTTCTGTCTCAGCACACCCAGCTCTGAATACTTTGTGCTCTCTTCTTAGGAAAACATCTTACAAAATTCTGCCTAGGAGATATTTCTTTTACACATACTGGACCTTCATTGAGGGGCTGCAGGGCTCAATTTAAGGTCAGTTGTACTGTCTGCTTACAGGAACAGCCAGTTCCGTGCAGGAAACTCTATTTTGGCTGTAATTCTCCCCCACAGAAGCCAGATCTGACAGTATCTTGATTTTCTCATGGGCTTAGCCAGATGTGTGGGTCTCAGCTAACCTGCACGGCCACGGGGCTGTGCTCAGCCACCCCACCAGCAAAAATGTGCTTTGCCATCTTCGAAAATGATGCTTAGGAAGGCTGACCTGAAACAGAGACTGGATAGAGCTAGAGAATAAAGTAGGTATTTATTGAAAGGCCTCCGGGATCCACTTTGGGCAGGACAGGAGCTTGACCAAGGCTGCACCCAGGGTGGACTAAGAATGGTCACAAAATGGCTAACCAATAACGAGATCTTACATTTTTATAAGTTTTTGTTCACTTGCATATTGGGGTTTAATTGTCCAATTACAGCTTCAGGTTGTGAGGTCTCATCTGCAAATATGAAAGCTAAAGCTTAAGGCATCAAAAAGCACAAATAATCATTACAGCACAACTGAAGAGGATCTAGCAGTGTACCCAACCTGGGGACAGGCTGGTGGTGCAGCAGCTGAGCTGCTGTGTTGTGCATGGGGTGTGGGCTGGACAGGACTCAGGAGGAGATCTGGGGCTGAGTGGGGCTGAGTCCACTCTCCTGTTTGTGGGTGGCACCAGGCTGGGTAGTGTGGGGGACACTCCAGAGGAAAGGGAGGCCCTCCTGAGGGACCCTGACAGGCTGAGGTGGGCACGTGGAATCTTTCAAAATTCAACAAGGCCCAGTGCAAGGTGCTGTTGCTTTTTATCTTCTTCTCTGTCAGAGTTGGGATTAAACGTTCGAGAGACGGTATTTCGTGTTCGGACTCAGATTTTTGTTAAGTCTAAAATTCTCAGTGCCCAGGGTTCCAGCAAGGTGCTGCACCTGAGTAGGGTCAACGCCAAGCATGGGCACAGACTGAGCACAGAATAGAAGGAGAGTAGCCCTTGGGAGAAGAACTTTGGGGTGTTGGTGGGTGACAGCTGGCACACAGAAACGCTTCGTGCCCAGAGCTGAGCCCCCAGCATGGGCAACAGAGAGGGGAGGGGCCCCTCTGCCTCTGTGCTCAGGTGAGACTCCACCTGCAGAGCTGCCTCACCCCTGGGGCCCAGCACAGGAAGGAGCTGGAGCTGCTGGAGAGAGCCCAGAGGAGGCCACGGAGATGCTCCAAGGGCTGGAACCCCTCTGCTCTGGAGCCAGGCTGGGAGAGCTGGGGATGTTCACCTGGAGAAGAGAAGGCTCCAGGGAGAGCCCAGAGCCCCTTCCAGTGCCTAAAAGGGCTCCAGAAGATCTGGAGAGGGACTGGGACAAGGCTGGAGTGACAGGACACAGGGAATGGCTTCCTGCAGAGGAAGGTTGGAGGCATATTAGGAAGAAATTCCTGTTTGTGAAGGTGGTAAGGTCATGGCAGAGGGTGCCCAGAGAAGCTGTGGCTGTCCCTGGATCCCTGGCAATGTCCAAACCAGGCTGGATGGGGCTTGGAGCAACCTGGGACAGTGGAAGATGTCACTGCCCATGGCAGGGGTGAAACAAGATGAGCTTTATGGTCCCTTAACAGGAGGGGGAGGGGAGTGGGGGCTGCTGTTCCAGAGTGCAAAAATTTCCAAAATAAGACTTCTCTTGTTTTTAAACACTAAAAAAGTGGATTCAGCTCTAATCTTACACTGATTTTACTCTGATTAAATGCCACTCAGCCATGTGGAGTTAGACTTCATAGGCTCAGGTGAGATCAGGATGTGATCTGGCCAGCACAGGCTGTGGGACATGCTCTGCCCTGGCAGGAGTTCAGCCAAAGGGGACCCTGGCCACGGTGTCATTTACCTTGTGCTGGCACAGAGCTTGGGACCTACCCCACTGATTTGCAATCTAAGCAGATGTGAAAGGAAAAGACCATTATTTTAATCAAATTAGAGCTCTGTGCATGGCTGCTGAGAACAGCCTGAAGGATAACACATTGTTCTGAGGGCACTTCACTGCCATGAGTGCTGTGACCTGGTAAATCACGTCAGGAAACCCATTCTGAGCAGCTTCAAACACATCTGTCATCTTTAGGGGTTTGTAAATTCCAGCTGATCACAGCAGAGTGCTTTACACTTGCATCCTTCCAGAAACTGAGAAACTGAAAGGGTATTTACAAGAGCATGAAGTGACAGGACAAACTGACAGAAAGTAGGTGTAAATGAGATATTGGGAAGGAATTGTTCCCTGTGAGGGAGATGAGGCCCTGGCACAGGGTGCCCAGAGAAGTTGTGGCTGCCCCTGGATCCCTGGAAATGTCCAAGGCCAGGCTGGACAGGGCTTGGAGCAGCCTGGGATAGTGGAAGGTGTTCCTGCACATGGAGGGGAGGATGAATGAAATGATATTTAAGGTCTCTTCCAACCCAAACCATTCCATAATTCTGTTATTCTATAAATTACTGTTTCAATATCCAGCATGTCAGTGCACCTCACATTTGCTGGAGCTGTCAGGGACACTCAGCCACTTCCCTGAATGCTACAGAACTGGGAATTTGGGCAGTGAGTTGGGGTCCCTGATAAACCCAGACTGACACAGCTCTGCTTTTTCTTGTACAAATGGAACTCTAGTCCAGAAGAAAACAAATTATAAGCCAGGTGAACAATGACTTCCTGTAGCTCCAAGATGTTTGCAGGACAGGGTGGCAGCAAAAATTTCCTATGGATACAGGTGTGTGTTGCATTGGACACTCAGGGCTCTGCCTTTTCACCAGACCACCCCAGTGCTCCTGGATGTCTGCAGGATCCCTGGATGTTTGTAGGAGCCTTGTAAAGCCTCCTGTCTCACTAGCTCAGGGCTATTTTCCCTCTCCAGCTGACTCTCCAAGGGGCAGTCTGACAGTGATGGGCAGCACATCTAGGCTGCATTGCTTACAGAGCACACAGCTCAAAATCCCTGCTCTTCAGTTAAGTGAATTGTGTATCTTACCAGGACTGCAGATGAAATAAAGTGCTGTCATGCTGAGAATGGCTTCACAGTCTTACCCTGTCCTCAACATAAAGATTAAGGGAAGAAGTTCTGGTTCAAGTGTTTGAGTGCCTGTATAATTGAATTTCATGCTTGTTCATTCCCTCTGAAGTGGTGTACACAGGCAGTCACTTGAAAGGGGGAAAATCTTGCTCAAACCCTCTGTGAACTTTCCTGCATTCAGTGAGATTTTCAATAGTGGGTAAATCCTGCTCAGACACCTTTGACCGGGATGTTGATAAGAAAAAGCTTTGTTTCATAAATGTTTCTGGGGACAATCCTTATATCCAAATGACCTGAAATGTTTTTATAGAACCAATATTGTGAATTGGAAGGAGGTGTGCAAGGAGAGATCACCAGCCTTTCTTGTCTGCATGCAATCACAGAATGTCCTGAACTGGAAGGGACACACAGGGATCCCCAGTCCATTCCTGGCCCTTCTCAGACCCCCCAACAACCCCACCCTGGGCATCCCTGGCAGTGCTGTCCAAACGTTCCTGGAGCTCTGGGGCTGTGCCCATTCCTTGGAGAACCTGGGCAGTGCCAGCACCCTCTGGGGGGGGAAGTACTTTCCCCTGATCTCCAGCCTAAACCTCTCCTGACACAGCTGTATGCACATACCAAAAATTATGAAGGCATATAAATTAATTGCAGTTGGTGAGGAACAGAATCAGATCCATGCACAGGCATCCTCTGCTTGCCTGGCCCTCGTGAGAAGCTTCAATGTGTTCAGATCAAAGCTTCTCATCAGTATTCCTGTTATTTGCAATGGTTGTGTACCAAAGCCTCTGTGAGCTGCACCTGGATCCCTGTTGAGGGATCTGTAATGTGCCCCTTAGGTGCCTGTGATGGGCCATGTGTGGGCTTTGTGACATAACACTGCTTTGGGGACATCAGGGGCTCCATGGCTGTGAGGTGCCCCCTGCTGAAGCCCAGTGTTTGCTCCATATCAGGCACTAGCAAGCTGCAGGGGCAGGTTTTTGTGCATCAGGCACTTCAGAAGAACCAGCAGATCAGTGGGGACATGCTCAGACTAATTACTACTAATTAATCACCTTCCTCATCAGTTGTAAGGACCATTGGTGCTCTTGACCATGGTGTCCAGTGGGACGAGGTTCATCCCCTGTTCTCTGTGTGAGTGTTTGCAGCCTCAGAGCAGACCTAAGCCCTGCTAGTTGCATCTGCAGTGGGTTTGAAAGCTTGTTCTTGTCCCCAGTCTGTCCCCAGTCTGTCCCCAGTCATGGAAATTGGACAGTCCACCAGGGGATGGAGCCAGTAAAACCAGACTGCAGGGCCACAGGATGCCCTTCTCCCTCGTCCCCATCACCAACAAGACAAGCTGCAGCTGTAGCCCCAGGGCATCTCCCTGAGGCAAACTGTGGCTCCACAGTGCCCAGATGAGGTAAGGCCATCCCTCCTCACTCCAGGATATCTCAGCATCCAGCAGTGCCAGCAGCGCCCATTGGGGAGTCTGGTAGGGTCAACAAGAGCCCAGCTGAAATCCACCCCTGTGACTTTCTTATCTTCTTCTATGTTAGAGCTGGGATTAATGCACAGGAGTCACAGTTTCGTGTTCAGACTAAGTGTTTATTTATTGTTATCTGTAGCATAGTCTCACAAGTCGTGAACTCTAACTAACAAGGTAGAAAATGGGAGTACCTCTAACTCTTTCCAAGGTCTTTTAAGTGCTAATTACCCAATAACGAGATGACACCTATATTATTTATACTTTTAACCCAATAACTGACCCCCCAAAGTCCACAATGAGGGCCTTTTTCACCCAGTTGGAAAAAAAAATGCCCGAAACCAAGAAGAAGGTGAAGAAGAAGGACTTATACAATGCCTTAAATCCTCCATATTGCCCCATATATATTACTGTATACTAAAACCTTAAATTCTAAGCTTTTCACCCTGTGAGATCACACAATACTGTTCAAACTACACACCCACAACCCCAGTGCTATCACTCAACTTCAGAAGCCTGTTCCACGGCCTCAGGTCACATACAGTGCTTCCTTGAGGGTCAGCACCTTTTAGCACAGAAAGCTCAAGACCTTCAGCTTCCAGCATTCCAGCACACCCCTGGATCTCCCTGCACTCACGCCCACCCTAAGAGCCCATTCCTGCCCCACACCTGCATGGAGGGCACTGCCTGGGCACCACTCCAGTGGTGGAGCTGGAGAAAGGCAGACCTTCTCTGCTCCAAGCAGGACACTGAAGCAAGACTTGGAGCTGCCTCATTGCCAGTAGATAGTTTGAGCAGCACCCCTACACGTGACATTTGTTTGCTCAAATGTAACACGATTCATGGGCTCTTTGGGAGCGTGCTGATGCTGTGACATTAAGCAGCCGATCACTCCTGTGCTTGGCAGGAGCTCAGTCCTGCTGAGATATGGCTCGTGCCCAGCACCTTCCCCAGCAACGTGTGTTGGCATAAATATGTGAGTAATGCAGGTGACAGGCTCTGTGGCTCTGGCTGATTATCCCTCAGCTTTTATGTAATTTATGCCCCGAAAATAACTGTGCTCAATCTTGTCCATGGATTTGATTCCTTTCATGTGGTTTTCTGTGCTAACGAGATTAAATCAGTTTCAATAGGCACCGTTTTAATGGAGATGATAAACTTTTATTGAACTCAAGCACATTAAAATGAAATGTAAGCAATAGGTGACTTTAGCATTAGTCTAGAGTCCTTTCCAATCTGGATCAAGCCAGCAAACCTTCCCTGTTAAGCAACAGCCAGCACCCCAGCACGTTTTATGAGCTTCTAAAAGAGCTGAAAAATCCTTCCCCCACGGAGCTTCCCTGTTTCAGTGCCGCTGGAGGCTGAGGTGGAGCATGAATTGGAGCAGCTCCATGACCTGGTGGTGCAGCCACAGAATGAGGCATAAACACAACTAAGTACAGGACTTCACATCTCCTGAAAACAGGAAAGCAGGGGATGGGTAATTTGGTGTTTTACAGCAGCTTTGTCTGCTAATCTGTGATCTGTTTGGTCTGCCAGTAGGATTATTATGGTGGGTTTACTGAAGAAGTGCCAAAAATGATGTTAAATAAACTGTTTACACAATGTAACTAGAGGCTGAAAAGCTAAACAGAGAGTCCCAAACTCGGCCCCATTGCAGGTTTGAAGAAAAATAAACTCCTCAACACTTTCAACTGGACGCTGCTGCTCTGCAGAGGCTGCTCTGTTTGTTGAATATTAAAACATAAAATTAATGCATTTCCCCCTCTTTCTGGGGCTCTTTCCAAAGGTCTCATGGTTGGAAACATGATCGGATCATTTTGAGCTCCTTGGCCGTCCTTGGAATTTGCTGTGATCATTTCAGTCGTTACAAAATATTCAAGTTTCAAAATGACTGCAAGAAAACCCATCATTCTTTAGAAGTGGGTTGTGTAATAGTATTCCTGAGAGGACAGGAAGAGCCAGTGCTGGTTCTGTGTTCTCCAAGGAATTATAAGGGACACCTGGGGGGCAGAAGTCCATGGTGATCTCCATTGTAGCACATGTGGAGGGGGGGCCATAAAAAATGTCATCTGCACCAGTGGGTGGGTGATGTGGGAGAGCTCTCCACCAATTAAAAGGAAAATTTGGAGGCACAAAAGAACTTCCTTCTCTTTCCTCCACTTTTGCCTGTCTTCTTCAAGGGTGTTTCGTTGCTGAGGAAAAAACTTGAGTGGAATTTGGAAATATCAGTGGTGTCAGCTTTTTGGCTAGGGAATTGCATGGAAATCTCTCTTGAATTCTGAGTATTTCTGTTAGCCATAGCCTCCCCCCAGCAATCCAGACAGTTTCTGCAGCACATGGGATAAGCATGCAGTTTGTGCAGGGGCCCATCAGTTACAGCCAGTGTTTCAGTCCTTGTTTTAGTGCCTGAGGGTGTGACTTTGTTTTTTTTCAACTATGTTGAGATGAACGGGGCATAACTGGCATTGGCAACAACTTCAGGGCCCCATCCAGGATGGGCCTTTGGTGCTTGTGTGGGGTTTGTGAGTAACAAATTCCGTAGAGATCAAGGAACCCCACGTGTGCTGGCATCAAGGACAGGCTGGTAGGACAGCGTGTGCCTGGCACCGTTTGCACAGAGCTTGTGTTGATGTTCTCTGAGCATTTCAAAACAGTGGGCAAAGAGGGCTCACTGACAGAGCTTGCATGGGCTTTCAGAATTCCCTCATCAGAGGTGGCTGGAATAGCTGGATCATGCACGGCCAGGGTTCAAAACCTAGAGGCAGGATGGAAAATAAGACCTCTTTGTCCTGGTGCAGACCTACAACAGGGCTGCCAGGTTTCCTGCTGTGTTCTGTGCTGCCAGCTCTCTTCACAGATTTTGTAGAAAAATGAGGGAGATGCTATGAAGGTGCAGTGTAAAAATGCCATTTGAACATGCCCGTGTGGTTTGGCTTAGTCTGACACGTGTATGCTCCGTGAGAGAGCTTTGGGCATACGGAGACACAATTTATTTATTTTTTCTATAGGAACCAGCTTTACTAATTGCACAATCTTGCTTTGTTCGCTGAGATCCTGTGGTTAGATAAGGCAAAGCTGTGGTGACATTGCACACACAATCACGTAGACACTGCAACACATGTTCAATATGTTTAAAAGTGAGGGGGAAAAATTCAGTCACTAAATACGATTTTTTTTTTCCTAGAATACTGTAAAAGCAGCAGATCTGCCTTAGAGTGGTGCACAAAAGGTCACTACAGAGTCAGTGTCCCTAACACTGTGTCAACAAGGGCGTCTCCTGCTGCCACCTCGGCCACTTGCTGGCAGCAGAGGAATGTGGAGAGCTGTGAGCCAGGCACTGCAGCATCCCAGCACCAACAGCCAGGAGGGACAGTGTCCCTGCTATCCAGGGACAAAGTGACAACCTGACACAGCAGCTCAGGGGTCAGGGACAAGATGACATCTGCCATGAGGGCAGTGGGGGTGTGCCAGGGGCTGTAGCTGCAGGATGGTCCCACTGGTGTGGGTCTGGGCTGAGGGAGAGGGGCAGCCACTGGCTGCAGTCACAGCAGTCACAGGGGACAGCCCTGGCACAGCTCTGCATCAGGGGCCTCGAGAAAACCTGCTTTTGAGACCCTTCTTTGCCTGGGTGGATTTGTCACGAGACACACAAGAGACCCAGACCGGACACCACAGACCCCTCCCCAAGCTGTCCTGCAAAGCTCTGAAGGAGAAGCTTCCCAGCAAAGCCTCAATAAGAAATCAAATGTTTCCCCCTCGTTTTTCTTTTCAAGAGGACTGGACTTGCTGAAGATGTCCCGAGTTATTCAGCTCAAAGGGTTAAAGTTTGGCAGTGTTGCAAGCAACCGAACAATGGGTCATATCATGGAAACTGTCAGGCAACCTTAAATATAGCTGTTATGATCTGCATAGTCTGCAATGCTCTGGAAACCAGGATGAGCAGCAAGGGGAAAAAATTCATAAAGTCCATGGAGTTGTTTAGGTTAGTCAGGAACAGAGAGCACTGCAGGGAGTGCAGAAAGCCAAAGGGCGCCCAGGGAAAGGGGTGGGCAGTGGGAGGGCAGGAGCAGGGAAAGGAGCCCACCAGGAGGAAGACAGAGATGAGCCAGACTGGAATGATGTTGGGGAGGGGTGATGCTCAGTGTCTGGCTGGTTTTGAAAGTTTAATGGATTTATCTGACAGCAACTGGTGACCCCCCTTTCCCCCAGACCTTCTCCTTTGGCCACTCACACCTGCCCAGACACTGGAGAACTTGTTTGGTGTTTGCACGAACCAATCTGACAACGAGCCAGGAGTCAGAGCCAGGCTCAGCATTGATGTGGGGCTCCCACATCCTCACAGGGACCCTCACCACTCACCAGGAGGGGCCGCAGCATGGGGATGTCAGCTCCTTCCCCTGCAGCATCCCAAGCATCCCTTCTGAGATAGCCAGTGAGCGTGGCCTGAACTTGGAGCCCAAGAGCTTCAAAGTGAGTCGGAAACTATTTTATCACGGCGAGATCAGTGCAGGCTGCTGAAAGCCAGTGGGGCTGGGGAGCTCTGTTACGGGAAGGGACTCTTGCTGTGCTGTCTGGGTGCGGACCTGGCACGGGGAGTGAGGCCTGAGGAGCGCCCAGCAATGCAGAAGGTCACACCCGCCACCCCTGAGGCCCTCCAGGCAGATGCTCAGCTGGAACGGTGTTATAGCCAGGGAGCCTGAGTGATTTATACTGCTGGAAGAGGTTTTTCTTTCCTTTCTTCCTCCCCAGTGCCCTGGAGTCTCTCCTTATCCAGCAGCACTGACAGGCAGCGGAAGGGGTGCGGGAGCATCGGAGTGCCCCACCCACAGCCATGCCCCAGCTCAGATATGTCACAGGGAATGGCACCTCATGGGACACCACGGCCCTGCTGCCTCCTTGCAAGCACCAACACAGCAGTTTCCCTGCTGGCTTATCACCTGCCATTTGCTGGCCATTGTCTTCAGAGCCCCTTGGGGACAAAATGACCTGCCACTTGCTAGACGTGTCTTCAGAGTCCCTTGGCCACACTCCTTGGCATAGAGTGGCCTTGGGAGTGAGTTTTGGCTCCTGTCAGTGCCCTTCCTGTCCATCCTCCCAGAATTCCTATCCATCTCCCCATGAGCTGTGCTCATTGCCCCACAGGCTCCTGTGACACCCCTGACACCCCATGGCCCACACAGCCTCCCTTGTACCCATCTGCTCCCCTCATCTCCAGCTGCCATCATGGCTGAGATCAGCATCCTGAATGCCAAGCAGGAACAGGAGCTGCTCTTAGACCGACCCTCAATCCTGAAATCACTGGAAAATTTGCAGGGACCGTTTGGGGCAGGTCTGTGCCAGGGGAGGGCTCCAAGGCATGGAGAGACACCCCCTGTGCTACATGGCACAGCGCTGACCTGAGTATTTCCACTGGCCTTTTCTTGACCATTTTTGGTCCCTTTCATTTGTTTTTGAATCTGTTCCTCCTCTTTGCCCAAGTTCTTTTGCGCTAATTGGGAACTGGCTCCTCTCGGGGTGGGAGGTCTGTCAGGACTGCCTTATGACAGATTTACTTTGTCTCTCTGTCTCTGCATTTTGGCAGTTTGGTTCTTCTGCAATGTTCTGGATTTGGATTTTGCTTCTCAACGCTGATATCCTCACAATAGGCAGCCTATGGATTGAATAAATTAAAACATAACGAGCTGGAATGCAACTGGCAGCTCTGCAAGATCCCCATCAGCACAACAAGGCTTGTTAATGCACAGCTGAGCTTTCTCTGGGGAGGCATGAGCCCTTGGCCACAGCCTGGCTGGATGGGTAAGCCAGGTGGGATGTAGATATGCTGGACAGTGTGCTGGGCAGTGTCCTGAGCCACAGCAAAGGTGGTGACAGGTGAAAAGTGTTGCCCAATATCAGATTCAGAAGGAGGACAAGTCTAGAAGACGGACTTCACTCATGTTGATCCTTGCACCCTACATGCTCTGGGTTCACCAATCCTCTTCGTTCTGTGACTGGAGCCTCTCCTCCATCCCACTGCCGTGCTAATGAGTGCCAGCAAACCCTTGCAGCTGGGTCTCTCCTGCAGCACAGTGGCTCTGTGTTCATGCCAGCCTTGTCCCCTGCAGAGAGGTGTCTGTATCATTTTTCCTGCTCACTTCAGCTGTAGAGGATCCATCCAGGGGCTGTAATTCTCTTTCCCACTTCTGCTTTCCCTGCAAAATCTCTCCTTTTGTCAGCCCAAGCTCACCCAGGCTCATTTTCAAGCCAAAGGGATTTCTGCTAACCCATTGCTAACTTGGCTCAGCAAATGCAACGGCCTCAGAGAGCCCCATTGCCTGTCCTGTGGTGGAGGTGACACACAGAACGCCAGCTGTGACAAGCAGCAAATGAGCAAAGAAAAGGAAACCACGGGTGGCACTGAGTGTGGGAGTCCATGGCCAGAGTGGGATTGCAGGAATGTTCATCCCAGCTTGCAAGGCATCAGGAGGAGATCCAAACCCAGGGAAGGCCCTTGAGAAATGGATAGTATGCAGACTGGGGCCAGAGTTGTGATGGGAACTCAGGCAGGGAGCAAATGGGAAATAGGGAAGCAGGGTGGGAAAGCAGTTTTCTGTCCCTCCTGATGACGCTGCCGCTCACTGCAAGCCAAGACCCACGAGCTGTGGGCAGCCCTGGCACCTCCCCTGCTGGCCTGGCCAGCCCCTGGCAGCTGTGGAGTGCATGGCACAGGTACTGTTTGCTTTGGGTCACACACGCCCGTCAGCAGCACAACAGGAAAGCGAATGTGACACACGCACGTGTCAGAGCTTGCTCACGTTTCCTGACACAGCTCTGCCCAGCAGGGCTGGCCAGCACCTGCTTTTCATTAGGGCACATGTTCTCCCCAGTGCCTGTCTGCAGTTGGCCACAGGAGCAGGAGAAAGACCAGCACATTAGAAAAATGTGGGATGAACAGAGGGGTCTGGTTAGGGTCTGCCCAGGAACGGTGAGAGGAGCAGATAAGCACTTTCTCCTGGAAGGAGAACAAGCAGGCTGAGGGTAAGGGGCATCTTGCATGGACAGTCACTGCCAGGGTGAAGGGCAGGAGGGTTTCAGAGGAGTGAGATGAAGAAACCACAGCAGAACAATTTCTCTGGGTATCCTGAGGCTTGTTTCAGGACATTTTCCTTCCTGTTTCTCCTGAGTGTCTCATAATTAATGAGATTCTGTTGTTCTTTGAGACCTGGGCAAAATCTGTGCCCTCTCTCCCTGAGGTCTGGGTATTCACCTTGCTCTTGGGAAGAGAATTTCTGCACAGAATCCAGTTCACCTCCAAAACCAACCATGCTCCTCTTGCCAAGGTAGGACAATGGCAGGACCAGAGCCAAAGTTTACAAGATTGGTTTCTCATTTACTACTGTGGGATATATCTAAATCCTAACAGTGAGGCAGGGAACCATCAAACCTCACCAGTGCCCATATAATGCAAATTAAGAACTGAAATAGGTGATGAAGTCAAGCCAGAGGGATGGCTGGGGAGACGGCTCAGAGATTCACTGCTGGTTAGTCCAAGAAGGGATGTCATCTGGCTTGTCTTCCTGCACAGAGCAGGCCAGAGTCTTTCCCCCACTGAGTATTTGCAGAGCACGTATTTTGGTGGGGTTTTTGTATTGATTTTTGAGTTGGCAATAGGAGGAGCTCCTCCCATGTTTGAGTTGTTCCAGTGCATTTCATTCTACATCAGATCTTCAAATTAACCTAATGATCAGCTTGATTAAATTATGGTAAATCAAGTAACATACCCATGTCATCTTTCTGGAAAGACATCAGTCTTGTTCAGCTCTGAACCTCCCAAATCAGCTCTACATTTGACTAGCTGTGTCTCTTCCAATCCAATGGGGATTTGGGACTAGACACCCTGCTGAAGTCCCTCCAACCAACATTTTTTTTCTTCTATTTTTAGCTTGTCCTAGGAACATGGGCTTCAGGTTTTCTGGGGACCGCTCAGCTCAGCTTTGGTGCCAGAGCAGCACCCAGGATGGAATAGTCCAGCTTCTTCCTTAAACTCAGCATTGTGCACACCAGCCCCACCCAACCCCAAAGAGTAGAGGGTGTCACACTTCACAGTCCAAGGACAGACCTTTGTGAAAAATTGTTTCTTATATGCATTGAATGTATAATTTGTTAGCTACTATCCATGTGAGGGAGACAGAAAAGCAGAGAGGGAGGATTTGTTTCAGAGGGTAAAACTCCCTAAGTCCCAGCAGGCCAGGCTCCTGCAGAGATCAGGACCCAGCAGTAAGGTTGAGGCAATGCTGTTGGATGATATGGAGTAGGAAAAGAAGTATGATCCTGAAGGCTGAATTCTGATTTTGGTCCTTGGATCCAAAAATATTCCCAGTGCACAGAACTGTAATTCATGGAATCATACAGTGACAGAATGGTTTGGGTTGGAAGGGACCTTAAAGCCCATCTTGTTCCAACCCCCTTGCCGTGGGCAGGGACACCCTTCCACCATCCCAGGCTGCTCCAAGCCCCATCCAGCCTGGCCTTGGACATTTCCAGGGATCCAGGGACAGCCACAGCTTCTCTGGGCACCCGGTGCCAGGACCTGCCCACCCTCACAGGGAACAATTCCTTCTCACTATTGAGACCTTTCAGGAAATGGGTCTCTAAGCCACCTTTATAAGCCACTTTCAAAGACGATTAAGACATGAAAAATTTGCATCATTTTTTGATTTCCTCTCAGCTTTTCACAGCCACACGTGGGACACCTTTTCAAATCAACACATTTACTGTATCCCAGGTCCTGAGAGTTCCCTATTTGTTCTGTGCTTTGGCAGCTCAGCCTGTGCACAAGCAGCATGTGAACCCACAGGTAGCATCCACTGATCCTTGATGGCTTGGATCCCCACCTCCAACAGCTCTCATGGCAGCCTGTTCAGCTGGAGTCGTTGCCCCTGCTGCAGGTTTGAGAGGTTTTTCTGCCCCTCAGCAAACACATTTTCCCAGAACATCTTCACCTTCCCCTCATGGAGCGGATGTCTGAGTAACCAGGGGTTGTGCTGGTTCCTGTACTCCTCATCCCTCAGCCAGGTGTCTACCCAGACTTTAACCAGAGAAGGAGTGAAAATCCTGCTGCTCTGAGTGGATATCTGGGTGGACAGAAAAGAGAAGGGGCACCCCACACCTCACAATGTGGAAAATCCTCAGGGTTTGAAAAGAAGGAAGTCACTAGAAGAGCCTTGGTTTCACGTGGCAATTTTTCCCTGACACCTCCTGCCCCAGCCCACCCCAGGCAGGAGGCAGGGCTGTGGAGCTGCTCTGGAGGACAGTGCAGCTTTCAGGAGTTGCTCACACCAGCCTGATGAGCCCCCAGGGAACTGCAGCGTCCGGAGGGACGGGGGTGGGGCCATGACCCGGTGCTTATGCAGAAAGGCAGCAGGAATTAGATCTGTCCCATAAAATAAACAGCCCGAGTCTCTGATTTCCAAACAAGCCCCAATGGCCCCTTTCCCTGAGCTGTTCTGCTGTGACTAATCGTGCTGGTAGGTGTTGGGTCAAAATCAACAATGGTTCTCCACTAAGGTCACTCACTTTCTCTGTTTACACTGCTAATTTTATCGCTGCTCAGAGTGGCTAATGGGATTATTTATACGTTTAGCAGTGATAAATGCTGATGCTAAATAAAGGCTCCCTGGCACAGGCAGGTTAAGGGCTGATATGGCACATCCAGGACTTTATCATCAAAGGAATTAGCTGTGGGTAAGAGCTTTCTTGGTTTTCTGCAAAGCTGAACATTTATGAATGGGGAATGGTGACAGCAATTAGCAGTGGTGGTGGTAATCACAATTATTAGCAATGGTGACCTTTAAGAGCCTGGATTTTACACATCTCCAGGAGGGCAAAGGGAAACCCTCCCAGCCTGTTTTCCTTGGTGAAAAGCTACTCATAGCTGCAGGTGTGTAACACACAGGGGCTGTGGGAGAGCAGAGGCAGAGCTGCACCCCAGCAAACACTCAAGCCTCCACCTGAGAGCTGCTGGGAGCAGGGATGCACAGCCCAGGGTCCTGGGGTCTCCCTCAGGGATGGGAAGCCCCAGGAGCAGCACTGGGGTTATTGCAGTGCTCAGAGAAGTCTTCTCATTCCTCTGGAAAAATGTTTATTTTGTAGTGAAAACCCACAGCCCACATTATTCCAGGGAAAGCTGGCTACAATCCATGAAGTTTGACCCAGGCATGCCACTGAGGTGACTCACTGAACTTGCAGTTTTGGAAATTCCTGTCACTCATCCTGTCTGGATGGGTGTTTGGACTACATCACCCAGGATGCTCCATGAGGTCTTCCCTAGGAGCTGGGCTGATGCATGGTGAAAGCCCTTGGCTGCAGCCCAGCCTGTCTCAAACAACCTTGAGGCCCTGATGTGTCTTTTCTAATGAGAAAACTCACCCTTTTCCAATGAGAGATGATATTTTAAGAAACTTCTTGGGATATTTGATTCCATCTTGAGAGAAAACTCTTGGCCTTTTTTCATCTTGGAAAAGGGACATGGGAGCATGAAAGGGGTCTCAGGGCCAGGGAATTGGGAAGATCTGTTCTGGAGACATCATGGCCATGAGCAGCAGAGGAGGGACAGCTGTTAATATGGATTTTGGAGAGGGAAACCAAACAGAATTGCTGCATGGCAGGAAAACAAGCAGGGAAAGACAGCATGCAAGGAAAAGGGGCAGGACTTGAACTTCACATCAAGACAGAGTCCGTAGCTGTGCTGGGAAGGTTGCTGGGTGTGCTCTCAGATCCTCATTCCTTGTACTGTCCATAACTAATGTGCTGGGATACCCGCAGCATCCCAAATCCAAATCTTAATCATTCTAAGAATTCCTGGATTCTGATCTTCATTAAAACTAAATCCACCTGTTACAGACGCTGCTCTCCCAGGTTAAATAAGTGTCAGCCCAATCCAATTTCAGCCCCTGCTTGGAGCCCCTGTGTTCTCTGCACATCTGCTTTCATTCCTGCCATGCACATCCCACTCCCAGTGTCCCCTCTGTGGTAGGATGGTGACAGTGATTCTGCAGGACCACGGGCTGGAAAGGAGACAGGGAGCAGAGCCTCCTTTTATTGAAGTGTATTTTTCTCGGAACATCTGCTGGGATCAGGGTGTGGTTCTGGGTGTGTTGAAGGCCCAGGATTGGGGTGATTGCACAGGTTGGGGGTGTCTCATGGTGGGTGTTGCCCAGTTAGGTTTGGCTGGGAGGTATTTTCTTGTATTCAAGGGCTCTAATAACTGGTAACTGCTTTGGGTCCCATGAAGATGATTCCACTGTGGTGATAACAGAGCCTTCAGAGAGGATTGTACATGGACCCCTTCCTTCCCCTCAGGAAGGGTGAGCACATCCTTGCCCTCCAGGCAGTGCTGGGATGCTCAGCAGTCTGGCACAGAGCTGGCTCAGCCCTTGTCTTGGGGCTTCGTGCCAGTTAGGACAGGGAGATGAAGAGCTGGAGGAAGGTCAGTGCCATGGAACAGGAGATCCTGCTCCATCCAGCCCCCTCAAACAGGGGCCAGTGTGGGCACATCCTCTGTTACCAAACACCTGAGGAAGTGCCCTGCCAGGTGGAGATGCAGCCATAGGGCAGCCCAAGCACCTTTTTTTGGTTGAACTCTTCCCTGGGGTAAACAGGGCCCAGCTGAGCTCGGGTCCTGTCCTCAGGGCTGGAGTCAAGAGCTATACATTTGTGTTCTGTGAGCCAGCACATGAATGTAAACAGCAGGCTCCAAAACAGTGGCAGGAGAATTAACTGATGCTATATGCTGCTGCTTCATGTTTTCTTTGGAGTTGAGGAATAGGTTTTGGAGAGATTTTCCCCCCCATTTTCTCCTCGTGCCCTTGGACACAGCTCTGTTATCCCCAGCTGACTTGCCTAAGCCTATAATCCCTGGTGCTCAAGAGAGTGAGAAGAAAATAGGATTCAGAGTCCAAAATGCCTCATGTGTCGGCCTCTAGAAGATTCCTACCATCTGCTCTGGCCACCAAGCAAAGGGACTGAGCTCATTTTGTATCCTGTCATGTAGGGCTGTTGTGCATAAGGAGCTGGAAGGGCCATGGGGGGATCTGTTTGAAGGACCTGGGAGTGCTGCCCACCCCCAGGGAGAGCTGCCCCCATGCCCTGCAGTGCCTGAAAAGCACCTGTGCCTCACCCCAGAGAAACCTGAGAGGCAGATCCTGGGTTCCCACCTCAAGGAGAGACCTTGTAATTTGAAAGCATTTATCCTGCATGCTTGGAGCTGAAAACGTGCCAGCAATCTTTCTGCTGTTTGAGGTCAAGATAACAAATCACCCAGCACATTTACTCAGAGCAGCCACTGACATGCAAAGGAAGGGCCTCCAAGATCATACCCAGCTCTCTGCTTCTGGCCAGCCAGAGCTCAGAAGCATCTTGATCTGCCAGGGGCACCGTGTTTGCTCCTCTGTGCAATGCCAGCTGCTGTCATTCCCTAGGAATGCCCAGCCAGGAAAATCCAGCTGCTTTCCTACCCTGTGTGTTTCCACATCGCTCAAAAGCTGTCAAGCTGCAGCAGTAAGGGTGGATCCCTATTATTTTTGACAATCTGTGTTGGTTTCCATGCTTAGGTACGACCTGTAAGCAGCTGTTGGCATGGAAGAAACGCTTATTTATTGTTAGCTGAGACAAAACCCTCTTGCCAATGAAGTCAGTTGCTGCCTTATATTGCAGCAAAAGATGAATTCACAGTCTTAATTTAAGTTGCTGTCACATACCTGGACTCAGAGCAGCCAGTACTTCCCACAGCCTGCAAATCCAGCCATCACTGCTGGGGTCTAATGCATCAGGGTTATGACTCCTCCAGATGCTTTCCAGCATCACAGGACAATTCCAGGGAACAGGCAGCACCACGAGCCTTTGCTTTTCAGGCCAGGTTCACCAATCCCTGGCTGCAAGGCAGGGGCAGCCAGGGGCAGGGGTAGTGCCCAGGGATGTCCCTGTGCTGCTTCCCAGGTGGAAAATGGGGTCCAGCCACACTCCCTGGGAAAAAGGAGCAGCCATCACATCCCTGGGCTGAGGTGTTGGTTTTGTGAGCTTTGAGGTGTTGGTTTTGTGAGATTTTTTGGACACCTCTGTTACAGCTGGCATTGTCTCACTTCCACCAGCAGCCATAAGCCCTGCTCCTTATTTTTCCCCTAAATCAAAGATTCTGCCTGTAGAAATGTGGCCTTATAAACACTGTTCAGTCACTTCATCATATTTTCTAAGTTAAATTAATTGACCTACTTTAATCTCTCACTAAAACATGCCCTTTAGACACGATGTTTTTCTGTAGCTCATTTCAGAACCCTTTCATTTTTTTCATTTTTCGGTATCTTAAAAGAAACTCATAAGGCTAAAAATAAGAAGGCTCTTCCAGTGAGGTCTTATCAATGTCATAAACAGATAATTTTGACACCATTCTCAGGGCCAGTGTCACCCAGTCTCTGCAGGCAGGATTGCATTCCCACATGGGGACAGAGCATTGCTCAGGCAATATTTGCTGGTGTTGTCAGCAGTGACCCCAAAGTCACTTTTAAGGTCACTTTTCTGGGGTGCAATGCATTGTCCTGCCCATGACATTGTCATCTTACTTCCTGAAAGTATAAAATTTATCTGGCTTCAGACCAGGGAAGGGAATGGAGCTGGAAAAGGGTCTGGAACACCAGGAGAGGCTGAGAGAGCTGGGAAAGGGGCTCAGGTTGGAGAAAAGGAGGTTCAGGGGGGACCTTGTGGCTGTGCACAACTCCCTGACAGGAGGGGACAGCCGGGGGGGGTCGGGCTCTGCTCCCAGGGAACAGGGACAGGAGGAGAGGGAACGGCCTCAGGCTGGGCCAGGGGAGGCTCAGGTTGGACATCAGCAGGAATTTCTTCACTGAATGAAATGATTAAACATTGGCAGGGGCTTCCCAGGAAGGTTTGGAGTGTCCATCCCTGGAGGAGCCCAAGGAAGAGCTGGAGGTGGCACTCAGTGCTCTGGGGTGAGGATAAGGTGGGGATTGGGCACAGGTTGAACTCTGTGGTCTTGGAGAGCTTTTCCAGCCTCCGTGATTCCATGATTCTATATCCAAATGCACTCTCTGTAATGCCCAGCTAACCAAACCCTCAATTACCTCCACCTCTCAAATGCTGTGAGCACTAAATACTGATGTTTTTCTACTACAACACATTTCTTCAGCTTTGAAAAGCACAGCAGCAAATATTTTTCCCCAAGAAGAGCCATTTTCCCCTGATTAGCATTAAAGAGCTCATGTTGTGTGGAGTTTAGAGCGGGACAGCAATGTTCCTTTCCCCAGAAACTCCTGCAGAAGCATCTGAGGATGACTATTAGCAGACACATTTCAGCGTCTGACTGTGCAAATGTCATTTTTGGTCAGTGAGAATTTCAAGAACAAAATATCACTAAGTTTCAGCCTTTAGGGAGGGCCAGGGTGTTCACAGACCGAACTCCATAAAATTATCTATTGAATTCATGCTTTAAGAGCAGAAACAGCTTTTGATTGTCTCTGAGTAGTCTTGTACCAGCTTGCCACAATTTCAGCTGGGAATGATGTCAAGTTAAGAGGCTGACAGTTTATTCTATGCTCTGTAAATATTTGTACACTGTTGGCCTCTTGCAGTCCTTTGGAACAATATTCCAACTTTTGTTAAAAATAAACATGAATGGGGCGGAGCTCAAGGACCAATTCTTTATAAACTCTTGTGTGGTGATTTTCAGCTCCCAGTCATTTGTAAGGGAGGCTTTCCATGTCTCAGCTTCCCAACCTGTGACATGGGACAGTAGTTGCACTAGTGGCTGCTGTTTTCAGCATGTAGATGCCACCTCGGGGTGTGGGCAGTAGGAAGGACATGAACCTCTGCTGCAGCTGAGAATCCTGACCCAGGAGACCTCTGCACCCGCCCAGGTTACATTTCAAGTCTCAGTTTCCATGAAGAGACTGCCCAGAGCTGAGAGCTGCAGCCTGGGTCAGCATCAGACAAGGGAAAGGATAGGTGGGAGCCCTCTGAAGGTTGGCCAGAACATAGATAGGGTAGGAGAAACATCATCAGGGATGGGGTTGAGGATGTGAGAGCTCTGGGGTGTCAAATACGTGGGCAGGAGGAAAACTTGGCCTCCAAAACTGTCAAAACTCAGGGCTGAGCTTTTCCCAACTTTGTCATTACTGGTTAGGATTTCATGCCAAAATTCAGAGTTCTGCACAAAGGCTGAGTGAGCCTGACAAGCTGAGCCAGCATTCCCTCTGTCTTCCTCAGGACTAAGTGCTGAGTTTGCCAGACTAACCAGAAGAACGTGGGAATTCCTATTCCCTTCCTCCCCATTGCTTGTTTGTGGGCACTGTAATCTCCCCAGATAGCAAAGCTTGCTCCAAATCTGTTCCAACAACCCAAGGATGCAAAAGGGAAAGTGGAATGCTGTGTTCTGTAAGAGTCCCCTTCTGCCATGGACACCAGGACAGCAATCCTGTCCTGGAAGAAAACCCTGAGGAGGGTGAGAGCTGCTCCAGGAGGTCAGTGCTTCCCTGCAGAGGGCCTGGGGCAGCTGTTGGCTTGTGGGGTCAAGGTGCTCACTGGCCACCCCTTGTAAGGCACAAACCCTGGCCACAAGAGAACAGGGAGCCTGGGGGAGCATGGGCACCTTGTAGAGACCCATGAGTCAAGGACTGTGAGAAATGGATTTGTAGAGGGTTCTCAAAGCCTGGCTGAAAGCTCACAGAGTCTTGTCCATTTGTGTGCAAACTCTGGGATAAGGTGTGCTGACTGAGAAAGGCCATGGGATAGAGAAGACATTGCTGAGAGAGAAACTGAACTGGAAACAAGTTCCAAATTATGGCCTTGAAAACACACCAGATATTTTGGAGAATTAGAACTGTGAAAGATGCATTGTAGCAAGAGCACGTGGGGTAAAATAATTGGTGATTGGTGTTAGTAGGATTAGCAGTATTGTGTGGCAAAGGCTGAGAGGCTGGAAAACATTTATAAGGTATTGTAACAAAGAAATAGTTTGGCTTCTGATAGAATGGTGTTGAGTTTTATATCTCTTGTGTCTCACCCTTCTATGAAATTGACAATGGAATAAAATCTTTAAAAATGCCTCTCAGTTGCCCTGTCTCTGCAGAACTGAGTTTTTCCAACAAGGGACTGGCTGGGATATAGGAGACTCCTCTTGGTTCTTTCTTGGCTTTCACTGCAGAGCAAACCCAAGAGAGCCACCACTGCATCTTCTGGCCTCATCTCTGTGTTTGGCACCTCTGGCCTTGCCAGGGCCATGCAGGGTGAATGTGAGCACTGTGCTGCAGCTGGGGATGTCCTTCCTCCCCAGGCACAGAGCACAGGCTCTGCCTGGCTGGAAAAAACTGACAGGGAATGAGGATAGGAAGGCAGGCATGCACTAAACCCCAGGGAAACACTGAGCAAATAGCTGAAGAGCCTGGCACTATTATTCATTATGTTTCTGGTATTATTAAGTGGCATGAGGTTAAAATAACACACTCAAGTAAAGAAAAAAAAATGACCAGTGAGATACCAAAGCAAAACACATGGAGAGAACAAGCATCTTTGGCTCTAAATCATCCAAAAGAAGCTCGATGGGGGAACCCTCCTCAGCTGCATCTCCCCAGGGGTTTCATGCAGTCCTGCTCTGGCTTTAACACATGCAAAGCCAGGTGCAGGCTTAAAACCACGTAGGTTTTCCAGGTGTGGGCAGGAATGCAGGCAGGCAGCTGGGCTTGGAGGAGAGGAGGGGAGCAAGCACAGCCCCAGACACTGAGGAAAGAGAAGTTTCAGGGAAAGCTGATTTTTGATGCCCTGCACGGTCAGTCATCCCACTCGTTGGGTCTTGTCAGGGCTCCGAGACATCCCAGGACAAGGCTGCTCTTTGCCCTGAGTGTTCTCAGAGGCTGTGATCCAGAGACCCACAGCCATGGGGGCAGTGCTGCTGGGAGAGTCAGCTCCTTCTGGGGAGGATTTATGAGACGTCTGAGGCGTCAACAGCCCCCCACCCTTGGCACTGCAAGGCACAGGCCACGCAGCTTGTGCCATAAATCTGGTCCAGCTGGATGCAGTCCTTGGGGTGTGTGTTCCACATCCAGGGCCAGCACATTTTCAGCAAGAGGCAGATGGGAGAGCAGGGCAGCAAACACGCTGGGCATGAGTGCAGTTGTTGTGGCCGGCCCGCGTGGGACTGCGGTCACGTTCCCTCAGAGGCAGGACAGGACACAGTGGCAGGTTCATCCCTCAGCAGGGATGTGCTCTGTGCCTGGCAGGGCCAGGGAGGCTTTCCCAGGGACACATTCCAGTCCCCTGGGTCATGGCAGCTCCCTTGGATGTTGTTTTGTAAAAGCTCCCAAGCAGATCTGTGACAAAGTGCAACACAAAAGAGCAAAGTGAAGCCCTCCCTCCCTTGAAGCCGATGGGATTTCTGCCTCCCAGTGTCATGGGGTGAGGCTTTCCCCCAGCCTCCCCCACTCCCCCCTTGGCTGTGGTGTCAGTGGGCACAGAATAGTGCCAACCCTTTGGCTACACAGTAATTTGGGGTGCATGCAGGCCCCACAGGTGGATGGAAAAGCTGCCAGCAGCCATTCTACAAATGCTCCCTTCCAGAACCAAGAGGCACAAGTGGCAGAGCTGGGAAATGCCAGGGTGCATCTTCCAGGGCAAAAAGGCACCAATGGTGGGACAGCTCCCATGGCCACTGCAGAAGCCAGTCCAGAAGGCCTGGGGGGCAGGATGGGAAATCACTGCCTCTCAGGCTGGCCAGCAGCTGCAATTCCCTGTGGTGCTCACTCCTGCAGACACATCCATGTGCTCCTGGTGCTGGGGATGGTGTGGCCATGGCAGGGTTGGGTGGCTGTGCTGTGCCCTCCACGGCTCCCTGCAGCAGCTGAGCCCAGCACAGAGCACAGCTCAGCTCTCAGAAGGGGATGGGCAGTGGTGTCCCCTCAATGACCTCAGCTCACTGCAGAGAAAAATAACTCTGCCACAGGACACGAGAGCTCCCTGCCAGCTCTGTCACGGGTCTGCTCCCCGTGTCACAGCTCTCCGTGTCACATGCATCACAGTGCTGTCTGCAGAGCTGAAATGCTCCCCCTATCCTTTTTATCCTTTTCCCCAAGGTAGGCAATAATTTCTTTGCCTCATTCCTGGATGGAAAGTCTTCTCCTGATGTATAAGATGAGGTGTAACTTCCACAAACCCTCCTTTCTTTAGCAGGAAAAATCTCCCTGTCTCAAAATCCCTTTAGCTGGATGATCATTTATCTTTGGGTTTCCACTGGGTTCATGTTTCCTGTTTTCTTCTTCCAGATTGTGATCCCTAACTGGAGATATTTTACAGCTCTGCTTTGCTTTCCACATATCACTGCAGAGATAATCTCTGAGCAGACAGTTTCTTTTTCCTTGGAAGTTATTGGGGAAAAAAAAGTAACCGAGCTATCAAAACACAAGTGTGTCTTTGAAACCAAAAAAGTTCCTCTCTGACTGTGCATCCTCCTGGCCCCAGAACATCACCCAGTAATTGAGATTTCTGCCTTTCCAAGTATTTTCTGCCTTTCTGCCTGCTTCTCCTTTAAATTCCCAGGAGCCTTCTGGCAGTGCAGGCAGTGCTGATCCCATTTTACCAGCAGAGAATGCCTTACACTTGGTTTTGTTGATTCCTTTAATCTAAACTAAGTCATTCACCCAGAAAGTTCAAGGCTCTGGAAAGGTGACGCTTTGGGCCCCGTCCCAGGTGAATGTTCCCATTCCCTGCCAGCTCCCAGACGGGTAACGACTTCCCAGCTCCACAGGCCCAGCACTGCTGGAGTCAACTGTTATAAACCTGCCACGGGGGATGAGAGCTCATGAAAGGAAAAGGAGCCTCTTTATTGTCTGTCTGCTTGCCTGCCTTTGGTGCTGCTTCCCGTCAGCGCCGTTACCCTGGGACTCCCACATGAGATGTGCAGCAGCAGCACAGAAATGCTCCTATAGCAGCACAGAAATGCTCCTACAGCAGCAAGAAAAGCTCTTCCAGCAGCTGGGCCCAGCCCATGACACTCAGCCCTGTCACTGTCCCGTTGCACCCAGTCCCAGGGACCTCCTTCCTCTCTCTTTTGCTTTCTCAGACATCAAGTGGTGACAGATTTCCTGGTGACACCTCTGCAATAGGCAAGTCATGAGACACAGAAAGCTGTAGTGAATGCACTCAGTACAGCTAGTGGCATTTTTCTAGAAGCTGAACTCAGTTGCTGTGACACTGAGGTCTTTTCACTGTTTTTCCATCTACTGCTACAGAAAACATATCTGAGTAGGAGGTTGTTTCAGATTTCCATATTTTTCCCCAGAAAGTACCAGGGTGGCTGGCAGGGCATGTAGGGGGGAAAGGGAGTGGGAGAAATCTGGTGTCAGATTATCTTCCCAAAATAAAGCAGTGGCTCTTTTCTTTAGATAGTTGTGCTCCAATCCCAGCTCCTGGTCATGTTTACATCTCTGCTGTTGGGAATAGAGCATGAGGATCCTGGTGTTGAGAACCTGTTCAGGGTACTTGGGATGCTGGATTCACATTTTCAAAGAACTAGAGACCATGTCCCCCATCCAGTTCCATCTCCCCAGTGCCCTGGACCAGAGCAGGACATGCAATGAGCACATCAGTGCTCCACAACAGAGCCAGGAGCACCCCTGGCCCGTGGGGACCCTCAGGGTGCCCCCCTGAGCTGAGGGCAGGTCTGGCAGAAGGCACAGCACGTGCAGACAGCGCCATGGAGCAGAGCCCCAAATTCTTGGCAGGGCTGGCTTCCACCTCCTCCATGATCATAGCCCTGCTGCAGAGCTGGAGCTGAAATTTCCACACATGGTACTTGTCGGCCTTGGGGAGCGTCTCTGCCGCCCGTCACGTAACTGCCTGCCTGGAGGAATGTGCTGGTGTTTCTTTCGGGGGATTACTGGGTCTTTCCTGTCCTGTTTTTTCCTTGGAAAAGCCCTTTCTCTCTGCAGGGCCAGGCAGGATCTCTGGGCTGTGTAAAGCTCTGCAGCACACTGCATGGGCAGGGCCCTTCCCTGCTGCCTGCATGTCTGTGGTGGCACCTTGGCCCTGCACAGGAGCTCCAGTGGCTGCTGCTGCTGTTGGCAAACCACCTACTCGTGGTGTGTGACCTGTCCATGAGGGCAGCTCTCCCTGAGTCACCACAGAGCAGCACCTGGGATTCAAATGTGGGACAGGGAAGCACAGAGAAGCTGTCACCCATCTCCTGAGCTCCTCTTTGAGCCCAAGAGGTGGCCCTTGGCTCCCACAGAGCTGTGCAGGTGTGTTCCCACCACAGCTCCCCAGTGCCTAAAGCTGCTTGGCTTGGTGGTTGAGCTGGACACTGCTCATCATGGGATGTCCCCACACCTTGTGTGTGTTGAAATGTAGCTGGGAATGTTCTCCTGGCATGCTGCAGAAGGATGGCCTGGAAATTCAGAGTTTGGCCATCATACAGTGGCTTTAGGCCTAATGTTTAAGCTCATCTTCTAGAGCTTAAAAAGAAATTCATTAGAATTTCTTTTCTAATGCAAACAGCAAAACATGGCCTGCCTTCTTATCTGGAAGTGAGAGAAGTTTCCATGGTCTCCTTGACCCTACTGTGTATCTGGAGTTCCACTGGCTCAGCTATGTGGCATCACTGTGTCCACTGGGCTCAGCATCCATGGGGAGGAGCAGGAAGGGCCAGCAATTCAAGGTTTTGGAGCAAATCAGAGAATGCACAGGGAGCAGAACCTGCCTGGGGCACTGTGGGTGCTGCTGCAGACCAGGTCTGAGAGACACAAACATTTTCTGAAACAGCATTTCCTCTTATTGATTTCCTCCAGTCACCAGGCATGACTCTTTCCAGAAGCAAATCATTCATCCAAGCTATCGCTGCATAAAATCCCCTGGAGGGTCAGCTGCTATCTCTGCATTTATCCAGGCTGCTCCCTACCAGCACCCTTGGGAGTGGATCTGCTTTCTGACACCAGCACAGAGCTCCTGCCCCTGAAAATCCCCTGCACACAGCTGTGGTCAGACAGGCTGCAGGACAGCACAGCCCTGAAGACTCTCACTGAAGAGGTTAAAGAGTTACCTTGAGCTGGGATCTGTATTTTGTTAAATTATTTGAAAGAACAGCATCTCTGCTGTTTCCTTCTCCAACGTGCAGAAGAAAAATGACTGTATTATGGTTGTGTCTAGCGTAGTGCTTGGCACCAGGCCAGCAGGATTTACAATGGCTGGGTGAAAAGTCTGCAGGGAAAGCAGTTCATTTTGCTGTGGACAGTACTTACAGGGTCTGCAAGGACCAGTCTCCCAGCACAGCAGGGGCCAGGAGGAGACCTGCCAGCAGAGAGCTGCTGGAGAAGCCATTTGTTCTGTCCCTGAAACATGAGGTCAGCAGGACCCACTGCCTCCTGCCAGGGGTGATAAGAGGGGGAAGGCAACAGAGTAAGACAGGCTTTGTCTATTCTGGATGAAAGATCAATTTTATTGCAGCTCCTTAGCATAAGATTTTTCAAGCTGGAATTTTCTGGCTGGAAAAACACGTGTCTGATTCAGAACCATTTTCAGAAAGAAACACCTGGCCTCACTCCCTGGAGGGGAGGAAACAGTGGAATATTAATTTCTAATACTCTGTATTAAACTCATATGCATTCCTGAATGAGATTTTACTCTAGAGGCAAGTACAGCTGCCAGGACAGGCAGGTCTCTGTTCTGCTATGGCTCCACAGCAGGTTCTGAGTATGTTCCTGCTCTGCTGGAATGTTGTGTCCTGCCTCATTTGCTGTCCTCTCCTCACCAGAGAGAGATGCTCAGGCAATGAAGGGTCTCAGTTGGAAGGGCACTGAAGCCCTCTCCATAGCAGCTCCTTTTGTGATTGCAGCAGTACTGGGTGGGACAGGAGATACAGAGAGTTTGCAGAAGAAACAAGGCATAGTCTGGAGGTGGAAGAGATTGTTGGCCTGGTTTATTAGTTTGCTGTTATCAGGTTGGACACTGGGCTGTTGCTGGAAGACAGCTGTGTGCTCAGGTGGGTTTCAGACTGTAAGAGACAGGTGAATTCCTTCTCTAAGGAAAGGCCTGGTTTTTGGGTCAGACTGGCTCTGGGTATTCATAATCTTAACTGGTAACTGTGGGCAGAGACCTCAGGCATGGATATCATGGGCATTCCCAAAAACTCATGGATATCACTGTCCTTACAGCAATAGGTCAGACCTCACACTCAGTGCCCTGAGGTGCTCTGTACCCCAAGCAGCAGCACTGGGGCAGGGTCCCACCTCAGGCTGAGCACATCATCTCTTGGACCAGGCTCAGATCTGGCTGCCTACATCTCCAGCTGAACCGGCCAAACCATCACTAAGGTCCATTAAAATTCTGGCCAAAGGCTTCCCCTCTGATGAGGTAAGGCCTTCAGCTGGGCACCAGGGCGATTGGGACACACGTGCCCCACATCCTGGCCAGCAGGTTTCACATCCTGGAGGATCATTACAGCTGAGTGGTGTCCCTTCAGGAGGCAGTGTGGGCTCGCTTTCCCAGGACAGGCTGTAGCAGATCCGTACCTGACAGTGGCAGCAGATCCACAGGTTTCCTGTGACGAGAGGCTGAGCAGGCTGTGATGGCTGACCAAGGACAGCAACATCCTCAGAAAGGTTTTTAGCAGTAGCCAGGTGTCTTATAAACTGCTTTTCTGGTTAGCAAGGAGACATATTTTAAAAACTGAAAGAGAGAATTATTCTGGGAGACTGCTCTGGAAAATGTGTAGTGAAGATGAATCCCTATGGACTGAGTTACGCTGGGGATACAGTGCTGCTGCTCCCCCTTGCAGGCCAATGTCAGAGGAGCTGTCCTAAACCCACAGGCCAGACCCTTGCAGCCAGATCTGTTGCCCCCATGCAACCTGAACAACTCAGACTTTGTGATAAGTCTTGGGAAATGAGCTAAATTCATCTCGTTTTTGTTGCATCACCTTGGATTCTGGTGACATCCTGACTTGTGTGTGTGAACACCACACTGATGGCACCAGTTGGACTCCTCTGACACCACTGTCAGGACAACCTGGCACTGAACTTGCTAATGACAACCTGAAAGTCAAGTGAGCCTCCCCATGCCCCAGCCAGCTGGAGAGGACAGCTGTGTCACCTGTGTACCCTGTGTCCCACTGTGTCTCCATGGGCTTTTGGGCCAGGCTGGTGAACTCGGCTGGTCCATGGAGTCAGGTTGTGGCTCTGTGAAGGGAGGCAGTTGTCCCCTGGCCAGCAGAACCATCCTGTATGTGAAATGCTGTCCTCCCTGTCTTGGCCAGTGACCAGGACCCAGGGAATGGCTGGAGCTGTGTCAGGGGAGAGTTAGGGTGGATTTTAGGAAAAGGTTCTTCCCCCAGAGGGTGCTGGCACTGCCCAGGCTCCCCAGGGAATGGGCACAGCCCCAGAGCTCCAGGAGACTTTGGACAGCACTCCAGGGATGCCCAGGGTGGGATTGTGTTGTGGGGGTCTGTGTAGGGACAGGAGCTGTACTGGGTGATCCTGGGGGTCCCTCCCAGCTCAGGGAATTGTGATTGTTTGCAGGCAAGACAGGCTGGTGATGTCTCCCTGCACACAGGGTCTTACCTTCACTGGTGCTCCCCATCCTTGAGTGCAGGAAGAGGGAATGGTCAAAGTCAGCTCTGCTGGGGCTTAGCAGAGGGAGAAGGGAGCAGGCATCGGGGCTCAGCTGTGTTGGTGAGTGTCTGCCTGAGCATGCAGCTGCCTAAATCCCAAAGATTACTCACGGCAACCTCAGCACAAGAGTTACTGCTGAAGGAAAAACTTCAATGTCAAGAGCATGAGTAATAACCAAGCTGGCACTTAACGGTTCAAACAGAAGATAAGAGCTAAGGCTGGATTCTCAGAGGGCCCTTTTTATCTCTTTTATATATGTCACAACTGAAGAAATGAAGAATATAAAAGTTATTTATTAGTGTTTCGTTCCTGCAGTACTTTTATCATGTTGAGTGTGCATTGACCCCACGGTACCACAGAACTGGAGAAGGGATTAACAGATTAAGGGAATCCTCTATCTCAGTAGGACCAGATTTGGGGGTGATCTTCACCCTCTGACCCCTTCACAGCTCTTCCCTGTTCGCTGGGGAAGCTGCTGTGCTACTCCTGCCCAGCTCTGAGCCTTCCCCTCAGGGTGAAGAACACATTTTGACCCTCTGGGCAGGAGGCTGGAGGTGATCTGGTGCAGGCACTTGCACTGGCCCAGGGGCCAGCTCTGCTTGTTGGGGGAGCCCATCACCAGGCTGCTCCTTCCCCAGTCCTGCAACACCAGCCAGAGAGCTTGGAGGTCCTGCTGGGTGGACATGGTGCAAGAACCAGCTGCAGCAGCCTGGTACTAACAGCAGAGGCACGGCAAGGTGAGACAACTGGAAAGGCTGGAGAAAAGAAATTTAGACAGGAAAATGTCAGATCTCTGTGAAAGTACCTAAGGGTAGGAAAGAAAACAGCAGAAAGGAGGAGGGAAGCAACAAACTTCAGTAAGTACAGAATATATCTTAAGTTTCCTTGGTTGTGTGATACTGATCTTGGCAATGTTGCATGTGCTGTCCTTGGCTGAAAAATTATCCTCCTGTCCTAGCTGTGAATGAGGTGGCTCCAAAGTGGCAATTCCTGCTGCTGGGAATTATTGAGCTGAGCAACAGAGTGGCTGGGCAGAGCTCAGCAGTGCCTGGGACTGCGGGGCAGACTGAGTGCAGCAGGAAAAGCTGAGTTTGTACTCCAACAAGTTTAGATTGGTGCAGAAAAGCAAGCCCTGGAGCGTTTTGAAACATGGCATGTCGGGCTGAGCTAAACAGCAGTGAAAGGTGAGGCACTCCCAGTCTACACAGACCATCAGGGTGTTTACGTGGTGCAGGCAGAGGGATTGCTCCAGGGCTTCAGGCACAGGAAAGGTCAATAATTAATTATTGAACAGATGGGACAGTTTTGCCTGCATCTTCCTATAATTTGACTGTGGCCAGGTGGTGACTGTCTTGAATCTGTCTGTGATCTGCAGTTAGTGTCTGTCACTGAGTAATTCTTGACCCTTGAAACATTTGCATGCTGTAAATGTATGAGAAATCCAAGCCTGTGCCCTTTGACAGAGCTCCAGGTAGGTCCTTGCACTCCGTCTGGTCTCACAGGCTGGGAGGGAAGTGGAGGATTTCAGGTCTCAGACAGGATGTGTGTGATATACCCTCGCAGAGTGAATTTTAAATATTATAGTTCAGTCCACCAGCTGCAGTTGTGTTTAAGCTCAGAGATCACCTTTCTTAATTATTCCTGTTAGTGGTGTCCCTGTTCTGGCTCATTTAAGGAAACCAAGTGAGAAATGGGTAGGAGTAGGGTACTGGGGTAGATGTGGAACTGCTTGAACATCTCAGTGGGCATCAGGGAGTGCTTAGAAGAACCTTGATGTGCCAAGAACAATCCAAGTACTGTGGTGTTCCTGGTCAAAATCACATGTGTTTGTTATTCTGACTATCAGGACAAACTCCAGCTGGAAGATGGAAGAGCTTTCCAGGAAAGAAAGATCATCACAGGATGGGCAAAGGGCTGGCAAATACAGTCCTGGGTGCAGGCCTCTCTGGGCTGATCTGGGCAGACCAAGTGTGCTCTCAATGGCACTTTACAGAACTGTGTTTTGACAGCTTTAATTCCTCTGATCTCATCTTACATAAAATGTCCTGGATTTTGGCATCAGCATCACCCTTTTCAAAATGACTGGTACCTCTGAAGTAAACCAAATGTGAGGCTAGGGCAATTGCAGCTTAAATTTAACATTCAGGATTGAAGTGGGGCTTGTTGTGAATGACAAGCAAATGAGAAATAATCTTTGTGGTCCAGGTCACTCAACACTTCTCATCTCAAGGGCCTCTTTCCATTTTGTCAATAACTTTGATGAATGCTCAGGACCAGAAGTCCTCATGCCATGTATCTGTCTTGTCCTGGATTTGTTTATAACATCACGCTGAAATCAGTGAAGTTGCATCAGAGAAGGAGATTAGAGAAAACCAGTAGATTTTTCCCATTTTTCTTTCCCAAAATTCTTACGACTTTCATTTTGAGAAGCTCCAGCAGATGCAGGCTGTGGAGCAGCACAAGACATTTGGCAGAGGTGGTGGTGTGTATGTCAAGATGTGCCTCCTGCTATCCTAGAGAAAAGATGCCCAAATTTGGGAACATTAAAAGTGTTTGAAAAGCCCTGGTTCACACAGACTCAATGGGAACTAGCTGGAGTTTAGCACCTAAAACCTTGCAAGGATTTGTCTGCACAGGCCATGCTGCAGCTCTGCTCTGTGCGTTGTTCTCTGTGAGCCCTGCTGGGGACAGGCTTGGGGGAGGACCAGAATGTGGATGTGAAAGTCCTGGAAAAGAACCCAGATTCTGGAGGGCAGAGGAAGGACACAAGAGAAGGACCCTGGGGTGGAAATGGACTCAGGAGCTCAGCTGGGGACAACAGTAAAATAATATGGGGATCCAGGTGGGGGAACAGGCAGGACTGGTCTGAGAACAAGTGATGCTGGTGGAGAGGTAGAAAGGGAAAAAAGTAACGTGAGGCCACTTAAGACCTCAGAGCTGGAGGAGATGGAGGATGAGTGAAAAACTGCCCAGGGAAAAGGGCAATAGGTCAATAACTAACATAATGTTGGGGGTCACTGTGGATGGGCAGTCTGGGGGATGATGTCCAGTGTGTCTGGTCATGCCTGATGTTCTGGCTCTGTGCTGAAGGCACACAAGGCACCACTGCTGAGTTGTATGTCAAGGAACAAATCTCCTGCTGAGCCCCTTGGATGTAGCCAATGCTTTGGCTACTGCTTGGCTAGCTGCAGACTTGTTCCCAAAATTACAGGAGAGGAATTAGCAAGCTTAAGAGCAGCTGGCTCTCTCTATGCACTGACATGATCTTCTCTGTACCCCATGAGATGTAAGTGGCTCCAAAAGCTGAAAATTCACAATAAAACTGACAGCTTCACAGCAGTGACAGAGACCCTGGGATCTCGTGTTTCACCAGCAGTGCAGAATATCAGAGGAAGAAAAAGGCCAAAAGGTCACAGATAAGTACTGGAGCTCACTTTTTCTGGGCCATCACCCACAATCTCCCTTGCACCTCTGTGTCCCAGTGCACACAGGAGGTTGCACTTGAAATTTGGAGCCTCCCTCCCTCCCTGTTCACCAAGACCACCCCCATCCCCCAGAACAGCCCAGGCAGCAGCCAAGGAGGGCTCCAAGTTGGCTTAGCCCCCCTGCCACAGCAGCCTAACTGTGTCAAGCCTGAGAGGACAGTTTTGTGTCCTGCAGTGCTATGAAGGAAGGGCTGCCATCCGTGGCAGCATGGAGAGGGGCAGCACTCCTGTCCATGCAGGTTACCACCAGAGAGGCTGTACCTCACTGGCTTTTTCTATCTTTGAGAAGAAACAAAACCCCCACTGGTCCATATTTTCATTCCTCAAGAGCCACCAGTCCTTCAGCAGCTGCATAACCAATTTCACTGGCACCACAGGAATCAGGCTCTGTGCTGTGGCTTTATGAAGTCACTTCATAAAGGGCTTCAAAGTCACTTCAAAGGGTTGTTGCTTCCAAGCCACTGCCTCCCCTGTGAGCCAGCCAGGAGCCCTGCCAGGATGATGCTCTTCAAACACAAGCAGGCAGCAACTGCTCCATGCTTGCAGTTCTGGAACACCTCTCTGCACAGGCACAGAGGGAGTGAAAAAACCCAGCAGGCTCCTGACTAGTGCTTGGTGTTGTCATTTCTAGGAAAGCCAGTTCCAGCCCTGTGCTGAGCAGCAGATTGCATTGGGAACATCCCTGGCCATGCTGTGCTGCAGCCCTGCACACCCCGCAGGCTCTGCAAGAGCTCAGCCCAGGGACAGCTCCTGGCACAGCTACTGGGACTCAGAAGAAACTCTGTGTGATGCAGAGGGAGCTTCTGCAGGCACAGGGGCCCCTGCCATGGCTGGAGGGCTGGGGCAGGGGTGTGTGACACTCACCACTCTCAGCACAGAGCAGAGGAAGAAGGGAAGCATTAGGTCAGAACACA
>JANPWX010000300.1:104955-181476 GCA_024734555.1 Trochalopteron elliotii
AAAGGGCTGAGATATCAGCCAGCACACAGCTGTGCAATCCTTAGGGCCTTCCCCGGGTCTGTCAGGGCTCTACCTCTCCACAACCACTCTGACAGGAGAGGTGGGAGAGGCAGGAGCCCTCCCAAATAGCAGTCAGGCCAAACAGACACAGCAGAGGGACATGAAGGGCTGGGGTATGGCTGCAGGAGGGTGGCTGTCCCCTCAGGTAAGGATGGGGAGAACAAGGGATCTTGCTGGGAAGAGAAGTTGCTGCCCATTGGCATCTCTAGAGCTCCCTGGCACAGACAGGGCTCTCTTGTGCCACCAGCTCTCCACAAGGTCAGCTCTGATGGCAGTGGCAGAGGGGAGAAGGACCTGCTCTGTCCCCAGAGCTTCTGTCTGGGACAGTCTCAGTGGTGCTGACAGGAAAGGGCAGCACAGGTTGCACTTTGCTCAGACCAGCAAACAGCAGCACATCCCCAACTCCTACCACAGCAGCTCCAGCACAAAGGTTTTCACATGCTTAGAAATTTTCAGCTCGCAGCTCACCCAGATGTGGGTGGCATTTAGGTGACCTGCAAGAGGCCCTTTGTTCCCCAGGCTCACAGACAAATACCAGTTTCCTCTTCCAGCTTCTAGAGGTGAACAGGTGACAGGTGTCAGCTGTTCTTTTCTTCTGTTTAGAAGTAGCTGAGCTGATTTTGCTGAGATATTAGCAATTCTAGGAAAACTTAACCCTGACATTTGATTCCTGGCTAAGCTGATAGCTTGCTAAAAAGATCCAACACTAATAATAAAAAAAAAATCTTATTTGCTTCTAAACACCAAAACTGTACTATTAGCAGATGTTTGTTTTCTGCTTCTGTTTTTTATTTTCACGAAAATATTTGCAGAAAATCTTGTTAGGATATTTTCTTTAGCATTTCAGCCAGTGCTATCATTGCTCCAGTGCTCCCTTCCCAGGGAGGGCTCTCACGGGAGGCACAGGGCAGCACTAATGAGGGGCTCGCTGTGCTCCACTGCCCACAGCAGTCATGCTGATTCTTCCCTTATATGTCAGTCTTCCCAGAGCCTCAACCTTTCCCACCACTTCCATGATCTCCAGCTTTCCCCTCAAGGCCAGCTTGGATAGTCCTGTGTGATGATGCCTGGAGTGATGGAAATGCTGGAGTTCTGCACCAAAATATTGCACAATGTCTCTGTTTCCCACCCTCCTGACACTCATCTGATCTGTGTGCTGGGTGTGTTCCATCTCCATCTCCAGTGGGTGTCTTTACGTTCAAGCAAGGAGAAGATGCTCCTGGTTCCTGTTGTCCCCAAGGGATGGGAGAGCCCCCTGCACACCAGGATGTCACAGCCTTCCTGGGGTGACAGCCTGGCTCTACCAGCCCACACAGCCACAGAGTGGGAGACCCTGACAACGCTCTGCCTTCATAAATCCTCACCAATTGCAGGACCCAAGAGCATTTCAGTGTGAGGGAGCCAGCAGGGAACACTCCCACCCCAAAGCTTTGGGCAGCAGGTGGTCCTGGGAGAAGGCAGGAGGGTCAGAGTTGTGAGGAGCCTCGTGAAAAGTAGTTTCACATCTACCTCAGATGGAGAGAATCTCCTGGGAAAGGGGAGCACCATCTCCCCCACTCCTGCTGGCCTTGTTTGGGTGGTGTTATTGAACAGAAAGGGCTCAAGATTAAACTGCTCCTCATAAATATAGTGCAGGGCACAGTGTGTGTGTGCAGCTGTCCCAAGGACAGGCTGGCTCTGCAAAGCCTCTGGAGAGGATGTGAGGATGGGACTGTGCTGACACTGCCCAGGTTGTTGTATGGTTACAGGCTGGGAGTGAGGGGAAGGAGGCAGTCATGTGGATATGGAGGGGAAAAACAAACCTGGAAGAACTGCAGGCTCAGATTCTGGGAAACTTTTACAACTTCCAGCCCTCTGCAATCCAGTGAGGGTGAGCAGAGGCACAGGAGCAGCACCCAGACCTTGGGCTGGTGTGGGACCACCATGGGGAGAGGTGGATGAGGGGATCCTGCCCATCACCACAGTCCCTCCCTCACCTCAGGCACCCACTGCACTTGGCCAGGGCTTTTCCCTGCTTTCTTCAGGTCAGGGGCAAGGTTGCCCAGATGTAGTTTCCTCCTAGTTATAAAAAGATGCTGGGCAGGTCAACAAAAACAAGTGCTGCTCAGTACAGAAGGAAAACCAACAACAGAGGGAATGGTGAGGCTGAAGAATTCAGTGCTTTCTCTGCTTCAACTGCTCCTAGAGTGATTAACTTTAATGAAGTGATTAATGCAATTAACTGACTACAAAGGGGGAGAAATGTGGATTGAATAAGAGAAGAATCAGTTTGAGAGTGCTTACATAAATGCAATCCACTTATTTTCACCTCAGCTGGATCTGCTGAAATTCTGCTGGATTTGTCTAGATCATTTAAGGAACTGATGCCATCTCACAGCTCCTGGCAGCTCTCCCTGAGAACAAGGGAAAGGACAAGATTTTGTCTGTCCTCAGGCAGGGAGACAAAAGGAACCAGACATAAGAGATAATCCACATCATGGCAATAACACAGTGAAATACTGGAGCAGGTAACCAAATGTGCTGCTTGCAGGTGCCTAGAGCAGGCCACAATGAGGTGGAGCAGCCAGCTGACATGGATTTGTCAAGAAAAATGCCATGTTCAAGTGTCTCCTTCCCTTTGTGCTAACGTGGTATTAGAGGCAAGGAAAAGCAATAGCTCTCAAATTACTGGATGTGCAGAAATGTTGAGATCCTTGTGGGCATGCTGACAGGAGAAGGTCTGGCTGGGATTGCTAAAGGCTGCTACAAAGGGAGGCAGCAAGGACGTGGAGTGCTCATTCCCATTCAGTGTCTGTCTGGATGGTGCTGGGGAAGGAGGACACAGCCAAGCTCCTCCAAGACTAGCAGAGAGTGTCCACTGCTGCAGGGGCTGACCACAGGCTGGGGAAAGAGGACATCCTCAGCAGGACAGGATTGGTGTCCACACTGGTTCAGAGCAACGGGAGAAATGTGAGAGAAGAGGGATCCAGCCCTGTGCTGGTGGTGGTGATGCCTTGGGAAGGCTGAGCTGGAACAGAGGCTGGACAGAGCTAAGAGAATAAAATAGATATTTATTGAAAGGCCTCCAGGATCCACCTTGGTCAGGACAAGAGCCTGACCAGGACTACACCCAAGGGGGACCCAAAGTGGTCACAAAATGGCTGACTGGTCACAAGATCTTATATTTTTATAAGTTTTGGTTCATTTGCATATTGGGGTTTAATTGTCCAGTTACAGCTTCAGGTGATGAAGTCCCATCCTTCTTGTTTTCTCCCCTCAGCCACCCTTGTTTGTGCTTTTGGACCTGAAAACTTGTAACAGTTGTCCTTGGTGTGCAGCAGGAAAAGGATTTGTTTTGTGTCCCTGCTCTGTGCAGAGCTGAGTGACACTGAATGTGAGCTCAGAACTGCACCCCTGGGCAGCACAGAACCTGAAAATATGAAAGCTCAAACTTAAGGCATCGGTGGTTCCCCCTGGCACAGGTGGGACACACCTGTCCCTGCCTCAGGGAACCACGGGATGGGCATTCCTGCAGCGTGCCAAGCCCTGCCGGGAGGGAGTTGCTTTCCCCAGCCAGCTGCTGCCTCCTGCAGACCGGCCAAGGGGAGCAGAGCTCCGGGGACTGTCCCTGCAGAGCTCCCAGATCGCTGCCCACGGCCAGCCATGCCTCCAGGGCACACGCAGCTCTGCTGACAGTCTTTTCCTTCAGAATCATTTTCCAGTGGAAAAGTGCCCTTGTGTTACCAGCTCAGCAGATTTTTGTTGGGCAATCTGAAATGCCATCTGTCTGGCACCTTCACCTCTGCCTGCAGGAGGAAAGCCCAGCTGACAAGAGCCTTTCAGAGGAGAACCAGGAGGCACCGAGCAGCTCAGCCACCCAAGTTCCACTCGGGAACACTCGTGGGAGGACAAGTGAGGAACTGAAGACCTGAGGGCTCTGGAGCCAGCAGCCTTCTGAAGGAAACTGGAGTGGCAGGGTCTTTGGCTGAGGGCAGGGATCAGGCTCCCAGTGACCTTCTCATTTTTCCTCCTCCCACCTGCCCTTAGGAACAGAGGATTCCTAAGGGGAGTTGACAGAAGGAGCCAGTCCCAACTGACTTTCTATGTGGTGCCTCATCATCAGAGGTGCTCAAGACTCCCCTGTACAAAGCTGTGACCTGATTTCACACTGTCATTAGTCCTCCTTTGGGCAGGAGTTTGGTCCTCTCCAGATGTCCCTTCCACCTTGGTCCTCTCCAGATGTCCCTTCCACCAACTCCCTGCACAAGAGACAGGGGAAACCCTCACTGGGATAATCCCTTCCCCTGTGATCCTCCCGGGCAGGAATTCTCCTGCTGCCTGCAAGGAGTCCCTTGTGCTGTGTCTGCCAATTGCACCTGCACCCTCTTCCCCTCTCTCACAGCAGTTTACTCCTCCTGGAGTTAATGTGGACACAGTGGTGTCAGCACTGGCAGTCAGAGGCCAAAATAACCAGCAGTGAAGGTGTTTCCCTCTCTACCCTGGCCCATGCTGTGGTGGGAAGTCAGATTTTCACAGCCTCTCATTTAACTGGGGTGACATGGGACATGGGACAGGCCATTCCTTCCTGCATCTCACAGAGTCATACACTCAGGCAATGTCCTGAGTTGGGAGAGGCACACAGGGATCATCCACTCCAGCTCCTGGCCCTGCACAGGACACCCCAACAACCCCACCCTGTCCCTAAGAGCATTGTCCAGATGCTCCTTCAGCTCTGGCAGGTTTTGTGCTGTGACCACTGCACTGAGGAGCCTGTTCAGTGCCCCACATCCCTGTGGGGGAGGAACCTTTGTCCTCTAAGCTGAGCCCACCTTTTGAAAACAAGTAAGAGAAAGATGCTAAGCCTATTTGTAGGAATTTGATTGTAAGTTGCCTGGGGAAAAAAGGTGTATCTGAGAAAAAAAATGCAGTTCTTGCCTTTGTCAGGGATGATCTTATCTGGGAAAGAGAAGAACGGTGGTGCTGTTGTAGCAGATCCTAAAGAGGCCTTACCTGGAAAGCCAAGGCAATTCATATCATTCACTGCAATGAAAGCTGAACTCAGGAGGAGTTGGTTGTAGAAACTGGCACATGGGGTGAGCAGTTTTGGCTATGCCTGTGTACATGTGTAGTGTAGTGTGGAAGGAACAGCAGCTCTTCCTTGGTGGAGAGCAGTGGTTCAGGGCCTCGTGTGGGGAGAGAAGCTGGGAGAGACAGGAGCTGGGAGAAGGCACCTCTTCATCCCATCCTGTGAGAGGAATCCCGTGTCCCTCTACTCCTTGCCTGCCTGCAAGGACCTGACAAACCTCCTGGCAGAGTCCCAGGCTCCCCAGTGCCAGCTGAGGAGGTGGCACCACACTATGGACACAGGGCAGCTCCAGCACAGGCTTTAGGGCACCAAACAGTTCCTGAACTGGGGACACACAGCCAGGGGCCACCACAGCTGGGCAGGAGCTGATTCACATGTCAGAGCAGCCAGCTGGATAGAGAAGAGGCTGTGACCCTTTGTCAGCTCACAGAGTGGCACAGTCCACCTCTGTGTTTCAGCAGGATTTGGGGGTGTCTGAGCCTTTTTGTGCACACCCAGGCATCCTGATGTCCCCTGTCTGCTGAGGGCTGTGAGCAGGGAGGCAGAGCCTCTTGCTGCTGGTCCACAGGATGCTGTAAATCTTGGGGAGCTGCTGCTGTGAAGCCCTTCACAGCACCCAGCCTGCTGTCTATTGAGAAAAGCCAATACCCTTCTGTCTGTCAGATGGCACTTAACCACCGCTGTTATTCTAGATGAGTGAACACTTGTGTTATATTTTCCAATAGCAAAAACTGGGGTCAGCAGGGTGTCTGCTGTTTTAGCCAAATCCAGATGGGGTTTTCCTATAAACAAGTGCACACAGAATATTTATACAGGCGATGGCACCTGACGCCTTAACACTTAGGCCATCCTATTGAGTAGCCACTCATACTATAAGTCACTTCAGTGCATTAAGTAAATATTTTAATATAGCCATGTCACTGTTTATTATATAATGGCGGGGGCCCAAATCTTGCCTAATGCTTGGTTAAAAAGTCAGTTTACACCATCCTTTACAGTGAATCAAAGAATGCATAAACGGGGCTCTTTTGTTACTCAGAGCTCTGTTTACTTTACTTTTCTGTAAACCTTTCGAAACACTTGCTTATAAGAGCTGATAGAACCCAGATTTTCCCCAGGGGCTGAGGTGTTCATGATGTCGGGAAGGTACTGCACAGAGTAATCAATGGAGTTTCCACTGAGCAGCCCCAAGCTCATCCCTCAATATCTGTCCCTAGTTCTGGTTGAAAACCACCTTGGGGTGGCACAGAGGCTGCTCAGCAGCTCGTGCTCCAGCACAGGTAGCTCTGACACACCTGGGGCCAGGTGCAGCTGGCAGCCACACACAGCAGCATCTTTGGAGGCAGAGGTTCAGCCTACATCAGGAAAGGGTGTCTGGCTTCTTCTCCAGCTCAGGGCCTGTGTGAGGTGGTGACCAGAGGGATGAATTCATCTTTTTCTTTATTGCCTTCTTCCTTCACTTGCCTTTTCAGTCTCCCTCTGCCTCTCCCGGTGTACACCACCCTCTGCTTCACTCTGGAGTATTCAGCTGAGTTCCTTGGGGTCAGGGTCCATGTGTGGATCTTACTTACAATCAGGGATCACAGAAACCCATGCCAACATGAACTAGAGGCTGGAGATTTGAAAGGCCCATCACAGCTTCTGGCTCAGAAGGATTTGGGATGCTGCAGAGGATCGTGTGCTCCTCTCAGCCTTGCTCACATTTCAGTTCTCTGCATCCAACCCTAGTTCCACTGCTGGCAGGGGAGAAATTTGCCCTGAGCAGGACATGTATGATTTTTGGGAGACACTAAATAATGCAAGAGGGTCCCCCAGGACAGTGCCCACCAGTCCCAGCTTGCCCTCAGCACTTCTTGTACCTCTCCCAGGACCCTGGGCCCCAGAAGAGCAGCCCAAACCTCTGCAGACAGGAGCTGGGGTGAGGTTAGGACACGGGAAAAGCCCATCTGTGCCAGCCTGGCTTTGCCCTGCAGTGACATGCAGATTGTCCCAGAGAAAGGAAGGCTGTACAGGAAGAGAACAGGGATATTTGGGAAGGTTGTGCCTCCCTGTCCCTAACTCACCAGCTGTCCATGTGCTTGGAAGAGGCTGTGGGTGCTCCAAGCTAGTGCAGGACTGGCACAGAGGGGTTTGGGATGGCAGATTTTCCTGCAGAGGTTTCCAGCAGGTTGAGGGGGTTCAGGGGTTCAGCTGCACACCTGGGGAGTGGGATGAGCCATGTGCACACCTCTGGAGCTGATGGCAGCAAAAGAGGACATGGAGCTGCCTTGCAAGGCTTCCCCTTGCAGACAAACAGTGGGATTTGCAAAAAGGATCGTGAGACAGTGCTGGGCTCAGCCCACCTGTGAGAGGCAGGGAGGAGATAGGGGCCTGGGGGAGAAAATGAGTGTTTTGGCATCAAATAACAACTGACTCCCCCTCTGAGCTTGTCCCTGGGAGCCCCTGGCTGTGGAGCACCACTGTTCCCCACAAAGCCTCATCTACACCCAGCCCACCACAGCCAGGAGAGGAAAGGCCTGCAGAGCATCAGGGAGGATGCAGGATGTGCTGTCACTGGGTCAGAACAAAGGGGTAAATGGACCTTGAAAGACAGGACAGGAGAGGGCCAGGCTGCAGGGTGCTTTAGGTAGGAAGGAAATCCCTCCCCAGGCCAGTTGTTTGTGTGGCTGGGCTGCAAGCACCCACGGGCAGTCCTGATGCTTCTTGCTGGCTGCTCCATCCAGCATCTGCTTTTGGTTACTCTGCCAAAACAACAAGCCTGTGTGTAATTCTAAAACATTGGTTCTGGCTCTGATATGAATCAGAAAATCACCCCTCTGTGAGTTTCTGAGGTTACCAATGTCCACATCCTCCCCTCTGCCATACTACCAATGGTTACAGCACTTGGCACCTCAGCTCCCTGGAAGGTGAGATGGGAGGTTTGGGGGCAGAGAAACCAAAAAGCTTGAGGCATGAGCCATCAAGGGATGGCAGAGAGGGGAAGGGCCTCAGCAGTCCTGGAGCAGCACAGGGCAGGGAGCTGCCCTCTCAGCTCAGGGTGGGCTTTGCTCCCCTCCCCAGGGCTCAGCCTGCCCACGGCAGGGACAAAACTTCCTGGGAACCAGCTCAGCTTTGTGCTCTCATGCACTCACATGCACGTGCATCCTGGCTGTGCAGGGCACAGAAACCCACAGGTCCCTCACAGGCCAGTTCAGATTTTGTAGTTCATCTAGCCTGGGGCAGTGAAGGACTGAGCTACTGCCTTTGAAGACAAAAAACTATTGGTGAGGGCCAAAGTAGAGCAAAGCACACCCTACTGAGAGCCATCCAAGGATGCTGCTCAGCACAGAACAGCCTGGGCACAAACAACACCTGTGTTCCCTCCTGCTGTGGGTGCCCCACCCCAATCCAAAGCTGTGCTTTCACACAGTCTGGCAGCTCTGGGCAGCAAGGTGAGCATCACACCTGGATGAGCATCACACCTGGAGCACCAGCAGCAGCATCTGCCACAGCCCCAGGCAGCTTGCTGAGGTTTGTGTGCACTGGGACAGAGATCACCCTGTCCCTGCAGCTGTGCTGGGGAGGACAGCAGGGCCAGTCCTGATACCCTGCAGCCAGCCCCTGGCCCTGAGCTCACCCTCAGCTTCCTTGTCAGCAGAAGCTTCAACACCCTCACTGACCCTCTTGTCCCACTGCCAGAACACCAGTGCCACCAGCAGCACATGGGGCTGGGTGAGGATGGGCTCTCACCCTGCTGCTTGCCTCCCCTGCCATGTGTGGACTGCAGCAGGAGTGGTGGAGTGTGAATTCTGAATCCCCTGGGTCTCTGGCCCCTGTAATATATTGTTCTCCATTTCCCCCAGGGCAGCCTTGTTCCATTGGATAATTGGAAAGTATTTATCTGTGTCATATTAAGACCCATTTGGGATAATTGTGAAATTGGCAGCCCTGGCCCTCCTTTGTTTAGACCAGGGTATAATTTGGTTAATGTTATTGTTTTTTTTAACTTTGCCACAAGAAGGCGGAAATTTAGATTCCATTATTTAGCAAGTAGCTCTGAGGAATGTCCTTTGGCAGCAAGGATCTGCAGTGGGGCCACAGAGCTCCACAGTGCAGCCTTGGAGCATTTGGTGGGCACGTTGAGTCTCAGCCAGGCCTCAAGAGCCCTTGCCACAAATCTCCATCCTTTCCTGATCCGTGTCCCTCCTCCCTGCCTGCTCTGCACTGTGCCACACACCAGATTGAGAGGCTGTCACTGCAGCACATGAATTTCTGTGGGACAGGGAGTGTGGCTTCACTGGGGGCAAAAGGCAGCTCAGCCTGGTTGAGCAGCTGGAGGAAAGTATGGAATGCTCAGGGACCCCTCTCACCATAAATCTGCTCCTAACCCTCTGTGCCTCAGAGTTTCCTTGAGCCAGACTGAGCATCTCCATGTTTAATACCTTGCAGTTCTTCTCTAAATGTATTCTTTTGGAACCAACCAAGCTTTTGGCGTGTGCAGCACCCTGCAGCAGAGAGCTCCACGGTGTAACTGTGAAGGGAATGAATGTGGGAGACCAGACAGTGACAGAAGCTGAACTGTGTGGCACTGCAGACCTTTTGGCCCTGGTACAGTGAAAACCATGAGAGGGATAAATTCAAGGCAAGAACAGAAAAAAATTGCTGCTTTTTTTTTTTTTTTTTTTTTTTTTTTTTAATCTCATGCTTAAGCATTTCCTTGGTTCTCCCTAGCTCCTGTAGTGTGCAATCATTTCTCATCAATGCTGTTTGGACCATTTCTGACTGGGTAGTCCCTCAGACTGAGGTTTCCTGCCCCAGCCTTCTCCTTCCAAACTTAGGGTCTCAGCCCATTTCACCTCTCTTTTGGTCATCATTGTTGGTCTTCTTTGTGGACTGTTTTTCCCCTTTTTACTTTTCATTTGCCTTTTATTACTCAGTCACTCAGTATCAGAAATCTGGATACTGAGTGTCTGTTCTTGTACAACTATGAGATAACAATTATTTTCTCTTTCTGACATCAATGTTACTCAGGAAGGAAGAGATCTGTAACTCCTGTGCAGCTTTACTCTATCCTCTGACCATTGCCAACACAGCCAGGAAAAAGTTTTCTTGGATGTTTCAGAAAATTGTGGCTCATGGTCAGTGAAATAAGAGAGACCAGTCATGAGATTTCCAACTGGACCTGGAGTCCCAGTCAATGCCAAGCCTTGCCTCTTGCAATAACCCCACCTGTACTTATCTAAACATGGCCCTTTTTGGTCACAGGCCTGGTGCTTTGAGTCTGGGTGATTCTGCAGATAAATTTACAGTGCAGGATTTATTAAAATTTCTAGCCAGTAGGAGAGCAACGTTCTTGAACAGCCTTCCAAACTGGAAAGGGGGGGCAAGGAGCCTAGGCTGTTTGTAGATGGAACTTGATAAGTTAATGGAAGGGATTTCATGACGAGACAGAAATGATCCTAGAGTGAAAAATTAAGTCATGGGATAATGGGTCTTGAATGTTTCATTTGTTTGTATCTCTGGAAGCATGCTTTAAAAAAGAGGTTCTTTAGTTCTTGATATTCTCTATTGCACTATGGTTTATCACCCCAAGCTCTGAATTGCCTAAGGGAACCACACGTTTTCTTTTCTTCCTGGTGCAGCCTTGGCTTTTGGGATGGAGAGAGGATCTTGCTTTCTTCACAGTTTAGAAAAGAGTGAAATTTCTCTCAGAAGCTTCGTTCTGCCAAGGCTGCTGGAGCAGGGCTGTCCCCAGGTGTGCAGGACCCTGTACCTGGTGTGATCCAAGCCCCACCAACCCCAGCACACAGCACTCATAAGTCAGACCTGGGAAATTCACAAAATTAGCCTGAAAGCAGTTCTGCAAACAGAACAAGCAGCGAGAACAAATCTGAGGCTGATAACTGCTTTTTGAGCCTTTTCACCACACTTAGAACATTACTGCTTATTTTAAGATTTTTAAGTTTATTTTAAGATTACTTTAAAAACTACAAGTATGGTCCAGATTCATAAGATGTTTTATCTAATTCAAAGACATCTGCATGTGTTGTCCAGCAAAGTTTTAACAGTATTTTTAGCAGACTGTTTCACCACGGAAATAACCCTGGGCACAAGGGCAAGGCTAAGGACTGGTGGCAAATGCCAGGTAGCCCATGAACTAAAATCCTTAAATGCTTCCTATCATAGAATAATCTAATCACAGAATGGTTTGTGTTGGAAGGGACCTTAAAGCCCATCCATTTCCATCCCCTGCCATGGCCACACTTCCACTATTCCAGGTTGTTCCAAGTCCCATCCAGCCTGGCCTTGAACACTTACAGGCATGGGACAGCCTGGACAACCTGTGCCAGGGCCCCACCACCCCCACAGGGAAGAATTTTTTTCCTATTATCTGATTTTCCTATTTTTCTTATTAACTGATCTGACCCCTTGTCTCGTCTCTGTCAGTTTGAAGCCATTCCCCCTTGTCTTGTCACTCCAGATTCTTGTAGAGTCTCTCTCCCATCTTTCTTGCAGGCTCCCTTAATCTAGAGCCAAATGCAGAAACCACAGCCCCAGCTGACAAAATTTGATGTGCTGGTAGCCCAGGGCTGGCCCATGGGCAGGACAGACCTGTGGGTGACTGTGGAGGTTTGTGCCATGACTCAGCCCCCAGCCCAGCTTCTCCATCCACTGCACAGCATTCCTGGGGCTGTAGGGAGTTTGTAGGGTTGTAGCTTTGGCCTTCTGGGTGTTCCACCTCTTGTCTCAGCATGGAAAGAGGTTGTGGATGGGAGAGCAGGCTCCCTGTATTGGCAAGGGACTGGCACAGGAGTCAGTTCAGCTCTGCTGGAGGCTGAAGTGGAAATAAATACATTTAGCTTCAATGCATGTGCACCACCTCTTAAGCAATCATGACCCACCACAAAATTTCAACTACACAAAGAGAAAAACCAGGAGAGATGCTCAGAGATGCAGTTCAGCCTTATCAAATTCTTATCAAATATCAAAGCTGAGCACAGGGCTCTGGGGAAAAGTGCTGGAGTCCTCACAGGGTTGTTTTGTGGGGCTTTAGGCAACACAAAACTGCAGAAAGGCTGAAGTCCCTGCCTTAGGTCTGCATTCATGCCTTCAATGCTGTTGCCATGAGCAGCCCTGGATAAGGGCTGTACAAAAGCAGGAGCTGAGGCAGCTGGAGTGCCCAGGCTGCCTCGTGTCAGCATGATGGCTTCTCCTCTGTCTTTCACATCCAAAAGCAAAATTTTACTCCCACGGTTCCTGCAGTCTCTCTGCCCAGTCAACCTCTGCTCCTTGTCTCAAAGCTTTCATTTTCACCCTCTGCAGTGGATGAGTCTGTTTTCCTCCCTTTCCCTCTGGAGCCTTTGCTGTGCGTCTGGAGCACGGGGCAGTGTCCCAGCATTATCGTGGCCATCCATCCCTTACAGCCCCATCCATCACTCACACCACCCCTGGAGGGTGCCAGGAGCTGGGGCTGCCTCTGTGCCAACACAGAGCCTGTGCTGAGCAGCAGTGCTGCCATAAGAGAAGGCACCAGCCTTTGAGGGAGGGGAGGGTTCTCTCTCCACTCTGTCTCTCCACAGAGCCTGGTGAGACCTCTGAGTATGGTGCTGATCAGTCATTTGCACGGATTTTTTCCAAAATTCCCAGCTCTCTTGGACAACATGATGTTCAAGAGCTCAGATTTTTACTCCCAGTGACACCAGTGCACACCTTCTGTGTGATGTGGGGAGGGCTTTGCTGTCAGTAAGGAGGTCAGGGCTGTGTTAAATACTATTTGGAGCAAAGAAATAATCTTTTTTCTAAGTTTCTGTGAATGAAGAGGCTTCAAACAAAGCTGGGGCTGAACACCATGGGCAGGGGCACCTTCCACTGTCCCAGGTTGCTCCAAGCTCCCGTGTCCAACCTGGCCTTGGACACACTTCCAGGGATCCAGGGGCAGACACAGCCCTGTGCCAGGGCATGCCCACCCTCACACTGCCTCATATATTTGTCCCTTCAGCTTAAAGCCATTTCTCTTTGTCCTGTCACTCCAGGATCTTGTCCCAAATCCCTCTCTGGCTCACCTGGAGCCCCTTTAGGCACTGGAAGAGGCTCTAAGGTGTCCCCAGAGCCTTCTCTTTCTCCAAGAATTTTTTCTGTTTTCTCTCACTATCACATGCACCACACCTGCAGTGCTGTACATGGCAGGATTTCCCCACATTATCTTCTGGGTGCTCCTAGAATAAAATAAATCACCTTGCAGAGCTCACACCAGCCTGCCCACACTCGTGGTGCAGCATGAGGGAGTCCTTGTGCTGGGAAGGGCCTTTGGGTGCCAGCAGATGTGCCATGGATGTGGATGCACAAGCAGGGAATCTGTTCTTGAATAGTTTTCCTGAAGGCCTTTTATTTTAGAACTGCACAATTTGTCAGTCTGGTTTTGTCCTAGATGTTTTCAGCCTGTTTAAGTACTGACAGAGAGGTAGGCCTTGGGAGGATCTGGAGTAATAACCGAGTTCCTGATCACTATTCTTCTACTATTTTCCAGCACTTAAAACTTCTTTCTATTAAAAAAAAATGAAGGAAAATTCTCACTTTTTCAAAACAGCTCATTGGGAGGGGTCTGAGGCAAGAGCTGAGCCTTTCCCCTGAGAACAGCCCCTGTCCCTCATCACCCAGCCCAGGCTGGAGGCCAGGAGCTGTCCTGGATCAAGACAGCTGCCAATTCCCATCACTGGGCTCTTCCCTGCTGTCCAAGGCCTGTAGGCAGCTTGGAGCAGACATCAACACTGAGAGTCTGGAGGCTTGGGAAGGAGATTCTATCCTGAAAGGCCTGGGGGTGTAAACAGCTGGCAAACCTTGCTGAGAGAGTGTGGGGGTCACGCTGTGACCAAAGCTGGGCGGGTTTGCCCCAAGTGGAGATTTTATGGTTCACACAGCTCTGTTTGCTGGCTCTTGGCAAGACCCCATGGAGGGGTTGCACAAGAAGCTGCACTGGGTAAGTTGTCAGTGAAGGGGGGGATCCAGGCTTGTGGAAGGTTTCCTTGGTTCCTTTCCTGTTCACTGGGAAAGTCCAGTGGATCCAGGCACTCCCCCTGCCCTGCAGCTCCTCTGGTGGAGCTGAAGTGGTGAGCAGGTCACTTCTCCAGGGCATGGGAGGAATGTGCAGATCTGTGGGAAATGGCCTGCGGGCTCCATCACCCTCAGAGCCGTCATGGGATGGGGTTTCTGCACTTTCTTTATCCCTGAGGAGGCAGGAGGGAGTTCAGTGAGGGGAATTGTCCAACAGGGACGTGGTCTGCAAGGCAAACCATGAGATCATAGCAGTGGTGCGTGCCCTGGCAGCCCAGGGAGGTCTCAGAGGAGAAAAGGCCTCTTGTTCTGGGCGCAGGGGCAAGTGGTCACAGTTGCCTTGTGCCTTGCCAAACCTGCTATGGCTCTAAGGAGAACCAGGCAGGATTCCTGCAGAGCTTGTGCACAGCAGGACTTGATCAGCATTTGCAACAAGCCAGTGCAAATGTTCACGGGGTATTTGCCCCCAGGAATCCAGAGCTGCTCTTACTGCCTGAGCACTGTAAACACCAGCTAAAACACACCAAGTCCATGTTTAGCGAGATGGTTTTATCAGCAACATTCCTGCAAGCAGAAGCCCAGGAATACAAACACACCACAACAAACACGTGAAGAATTTGATAAGGCTGAACTGCATCTCTGAGCATCTCTCTCCTGGTTTTTCTCTTTGTGTATTTCAAGTTTTATGGTGGGTCATGATTGCTTAAGAGGCCCTGCACATGCATTGAAGCCAAATGTATTTATTTCCACTTCAGCCTCCAGTAGAGCCAACAGCAAAACAGGAGCAGATTTGGTGGATCAGATATGAGGAGGTGCAAGCTGTGCTCATTCCCACCTCAGGCACGCAGGAGTGGCACAGGGGAAAGGTGAGAAGGTGGAAGGTGAGGGTGAGATGCATGGCCCCTGCTGGGCAGGGAAGAACAGTGCAGAACCATCAAAGCTGCATCACCATAACCCAAGCAAGACCCAGCCTCATGAAAGTGTCATCCCTGAAGACATTTCTGCATGTGAGAAGCCAAGTGCATCTCAGGGTGTTGTGTCCCATCTTGCACAGGCTCCTGTAGGAGCCAGGACTCTCAATCCTGTAGAGATGCCTCAGGTCCAGCTGCTGTAGATGCTGCATCTCCTATTTTCCTTTCCTTCTGGGCTGCAGAGGTGCATTTGTGGGACAGCAGTGGCACTGAGCAGAGGAAGCAGTGTCTGCCCCTTTGTTAGATCCCAGAGCAGGGCTCAGGAGGTGCTGGTTTAGCTCCAGGGAGTGGCAGATCCTAGCTCTGGTATTTCTGGTACACACCTTGGCAGGGAGCTCACTCCTAGAAACTTAGGAGGAAAACGTGATCCAGGAACTTGCTTGACATGTGGACACCTGAAGTGTGAAGGGGATTGCTAAGACCTGAACAGTGAATTTTTCAGTTTAGGAGTTTTCTAGCCAAAAAATTAGTTTTCTGGAAGATGAGCTTCTGAAGCCAAAATTGTTTCTCAGGGAGATAGAGTTTTTCCCCACTTCTAAAAATAATTTTTCATTTCAATGGTTCAGTTCATTTTTCCTTCAGAAAAAAAGCGATAAACGTTGAAAAATATAAAAATATTTTAGAATTATCCAATTATCTGCCCTAACAGGACAGGCTCCAAACAGTCTGTGGTGTCTGTGGGCACTGCACTTGCTGCCTGGGGGACAGGGGAACAGAGTAAGGGGACACGGGGGGGCATGGTGAGGGGTGAGGAGCAGCCTGTCCAGCTGTGCTGCTCAATTACCTCCTCAGGAGGGAGAAGTGGGAGGTAGCAGCACCCAAAAGTGCCATTCCATTTTGTCCTGTCCTGTGGACTCATTATTTTCTGAGCTTGAGAAGAGCTAGCAGGTGTGTCCTCCAGAGGATCTCCAGTGTCTTGCAAGGAAATGATGTCTTAAGTTTGAGCTTTCATGTTTTTCAGGTTCTGTGCTGCCCAGGGGTGCAGTTCTGAGCTCACAGTCAATGTCACTCAGCTCTGCACAGAGCAGGGACACAAAACAAATCCTTTTCCTGCTGCACACCAAGGACAATTTTCAGGCCCAAAAGCACAGACAAGGGTGGGCTGAAGGGAGGGACAAGAAGGATGAGACCTCATAACCTGAAGAGGAAGATTGAAGACAATTAAACCCCAATATGCAAATGGACCAAAACTTATCAAAATGTAAGACTTCATGACCAGTCATCCATTTTGTGCCCATTTTGGGTCCACCTTGGGTGTAGTCCTGGTCAGGCCCTGTCCTGCCCAAGGTGTATCCTAAAGGCCTTTTAATAAATACCTACTTTATTCTCTAGCTCTGTCCAGTCTCTGTCTCAGGTCAGCCTTCCCAAGGCATCTGTTTCTTGCCCCGCAGCACCCACAGCACCCATGATGTACCATGCTAGTCCAGCTTGATGAATTTAAAATTTACAGGCTTGGAGAGATGGAACATGACCTGTACTGTGTCTAGCCTTGCAGTTGATGTGTTGGCAGCAGTGGTTGATGGGACATGTGCTCTGAGGCTCAAAAGTGTGTCTAAGCTTTGTAAATACAATCAGTTCAGCCTAAACGAGGGAACAATGTGGAATGTTTTGAGGCCAAATTTCACTCCAGAAAAAAAAAAAAAACAACCACCACTGAGCCAGTGGTGCTTGAGTGTGCTGTGAAGCCTGTGTCTGCAGGGTCACAGCGTGACCTCCTGGCTCAGACATGAGGACCCCAGCACACTCATTGCAAATTAAAATGTTGCATATGCTCCGAGTGTAAAAAGGAATTGTACACAGAGCCTGCAAGAAGCCTTCCTGAAAGACTTTTGCCTCGGCTGGTGGTCTTGCAGCTTCGACACTGGATGTCTGGCTCAGGCTCTCTATTTTTGAAAAACATTAATAATCATAATCCATATAAAACTGTCATATTGGTTCAACATGTACATCACCAAAGCCCTGACTAATTTATCAAAGATTTAGTGTTCGGTTGAACAAAGTCTCATTTTTGTAAGCAGATGCAGTTTGCTGGATTGTCCTGTCATCACCCTCTGTTCCCACTGGAAAGATGCATCGTATCAGCAAACTTCAAGAAGTTTAAAAAAAAAATGTCCATTTTAAAACAGCAATGTAAACACTTATTGAATGTTCCACGCTAGTCGTGAATTAAATAAAGAGTTTAGGGGCTCATTCTGCTTGTGTCAAAGTGGGTCTGCAGCCCTACAGCCAGCAGTGGGTGGATCATCACAGTGGGGATGGGGCATTGCACAGCAGTCACACCACTGGGAAGGAGACCTCGAGCTGCTCAAGGGGGCTAAAATGCTGAAGCAGACGTGGCAGATGGAATTGTGTGTTCAAAGATGCAGCACGGCACAGGCCTGGCCTGTCTGGGTGCCTGCAGGGCTGTTTGCATGGGCAGTGCCAGGCTGTAGCAGGAATAATTGGGTTCAGGAGGATGATGGGGAGCACACAGCAGAAGGGAAGGGCTGGGTCTGTGCTGTGTTTCTGAGCCCTGGCTACAGACACAGCCTGTCCCAGTGGTGCAGCTGGGCACAGCTTTGTGATCCCTGCAAAGGGATAAAGTGACACAGGCACCCCTGGGACCTCCTTCCTGGGCACCCTGTGTGAAATGTGCCAGCAGGGAAACTCGGGGAGAGGCAGGATAGACAGACACAGGGGCTGAGCTGCAGCTGGTGGGACAGGAAAAGCTGGAGCAGGTGGGGCTGACAGTGAGGTGGATGAGAAAGCAGATGGCAAAGTCCCTGCTGGTGCAGGGTGGGGAGAGGGGTGTGAGGGTCCTGGCTCACACAGTGTGGAGGAGATGGTATCATGTGCAATGCACTGTTCCTACTTCCTTATACAGTAAATTGGTAACTTTTTTGTATTAAATCAGATTTTATCACTGAATCAATCTTACACTTTTCTATTCTTGTTCTCTACAAATGACCTTTTTTAGCTCTCCTCAGCTCTTTCCTGATGGGACTCATTAGGAGCTGGTGCTGATTCTTACAGGCGTTCACTTTCACTCAGCATCTGGAGATTTTTCAGACAATGCTCTGTTGAAATGGTCCCTGCAGCTTTCCTCTGATGTGCTCAGTATCACAGCCCCTCCTGGGCCATCTGCCTGCATCCCACAAACATGTTTGGTGTAAGCTGAATCCTTTCCATCTATCTTTCTGGTGAGATGGGGCTGTCACCTACCCAAAGATCTGTAGAAGCACAACCTGAATCTGCAGAATTTTTAAGAGTTTTTGTGATGTATTTTGACCACAAACCCCACAAACCTTGGAGTAGAACAGTGTGGTAAAAAAACCAAAAACTCTCAATATTTTGTGCCTTACATGGCTGAATTCTTCATAAAGCCTTTAGCCCTAGTGGGTGCTAATCATAAGTTTGATGTCAGAGAATAAGTTTTGTACATATATTTTACTTTGCAGGGTGTTTGTGCACTTGCTGGGGTAAAAAACTGACTGATGTTTGCTCTTTTCATTTGTTGGCTGTATCACATTATTATCAGCCTCCTCTGGGTTGTGTGGAATTATTCCTGTCATTTATCCCAGTTTTCTCAGCAAACCAGAGTCATGTAGAGGAAAACTATGTAGAGGAAGACTGTTCTCATTCGTGGATCTCTGACAGTCCAAGAGCTCTCTCGTGGGGGATCCCCAGGGCTGTGTGTTTTGAAGACACACTTTCTGCAAATATTCTGTGCCCATGGGTGGAAATTCCTCCAAAATAAGTAGTCAGGTGTCCAGCAGACAAGGAGAATCAAGCAGCCAATAGGGAATCCTATAGTTTTCCTGTGCCAACAGTCAGTAATCAGTTGTTTGTGGTCTGATGACTTCACAAATGCCAGTTTCATGCACTGTTTCCCAGACTGCTTTGGGAATTTGTCCTTACCCATTTCCCTTCTCTTCCAGAGATCACTTTGGCGCCTGCTCCTCTCCCTGACCATCCAAAGTGGAGCAGCCAGAATCTGGACCAGCCCCTCCAGGCACGGTGATGAATGGTGTGATCAAACAGGACCACAAAAGTGCACCAGCTGGGAATGAAGAGGAGAAGGCCCCCAAGGAAAAACCTGCCAGTGAAGTGAGGGATGGCACCAAGCTCCAGCCCCCGCCCTTCGCCGAGCGCAAGAACGGTGAGTTCCTGCCCTGGTGGTGACAGAAATGGGAATGGAGAAGGGATCCAGGCTGGTTTAGCAGCTCTGGTGTGTGCTGGGTTTTTGGTTCACTGCTGTTTTGGCATGTGGTGGTTTTGAGGGTGTTTGCCATGGAGTGTCTCGATTTTAAGTTTCAGTGGAAGTGGGGCCTGATCTCAGTATTTCTGGGACAGGCTTAAATGCTGTTGTCACCTTTGAGGCATGTTCTTTGTGATCCAAGTGCTTGGTGTGATTTTGGCTGAAATGTGGTATTTCAATGTCCTAGGAAGAGAATGGTGTTCTGATCACACCAGTGGAATTCCTGGGGAATTAGGGTGATGTGAAGGCAATCAGTGCAGAAGAAATGGGAAAGGGTATTTGATTTGCCAAGGCCCCTATAGACTGTTCTGCTCTCACCGAGTACTGGGTGCTCCAGAAAAACCTGGTCTTCACCAAAATTGCTTCAGGTTCATGTAACAGAGAGCAGAATTTGACCCAGGCCTGTGCAAGGGTCATTTGTGGGGTCATGGGCACACCAGCTACTCTTGCTGGCAGATACTGCTCTGAGTTTCAGTGGAGATCTGTTGGTAGAAAGCTGATGGACAGAAAAACCCCACAACTGAGCCTGTGCAAACCATGCTTAGGCAGAGGAGTTGTTTGCCATTTCTTTCAGGCAACTGGATAATATATGAAATGAAGAAAATTCCTTTTGTGCACTCTAAGGCTTTCAACATTAAGTCCTCAAAACATCATGCAATGTGAAAGTGCAGCCCAAAGGCACTATTTTTGCTTTGTGTCTTTGATTGTTTGCATTATTGTACGGGACCCAATTTTTCTCAATCGCTATAAATCAGAAATAATCCAAATGATGTCATCATGGCAATGTACTGGTGTCAGGCTGGAGTAAAACAGCAGAGAGTCAGACTCAGTCACACCAGAGGACTCCTCTTTCCTACAGTCCCAGATATTAAAGTGCACCTAAGATAATACAATAACAACAGGGACTTGTAAAGGGACAAAATGTTCAGTGACGTAAAAGAAAATCATATTTTCTCTGTAGCTTTCACATCCTCATTTTTTGTATCCATTTTTCCACACCTTTTTTTTGTTATAGGAAGGCAAAGAAAGAAACATCCCCAGGTGCCCACAGGCTGCCAGCACAGCCTGCAGATGTGCAGGTAGTGACTGCCCCAAGCCCTGCAGCAGTGCCAGCACCTGCCTGGCACCTGGCCCTGGGGTTGATGGACCACCAGGACATGGCTCTACCCCTGCAGACCTTCTACATTGGGCTGTTTGCCCTTTCTAAGTGAGAAGAGCCCCCCACAGTCTGGGCAACCCTCCAGCCCTTTGCTCTGCTCCATTTCCCTTTCTTTAGCAGGTTTAGACAGCACAGGGGCTCAGCTCTTCCTGCCCTCCCATTTGGGAACAGCCGGCTCCCTTCATCTCACATCATCTCGGGAGCTGGCAGGCCTGCCAAGTGTCACACACGTCGTGTGGCACCTGGGCCTGCCTTTGATGTCACATTCCGTGGTGTGACAGCTCCTGCAGGGCTGGTGGAGCAGCCTGGTGAGCGGGAAGGGGACATCCCACAGCCCCCCAGGCTGCCCTCCACAGAGCCCTACAGCAGATTTGTCCCTGCCAAGGACACAGCCTTCCAACCCCCCTCAGTGCCATTTGTTTGGGATGTCACAGCAAGGAACTTCTATCCCATCCCTCGGTGTGGGGTCAGTAGTTGGGAGTGACTTGGGGACAAAAACAAGGCATCAGTGTCTCCTCATAGCCCACCCTCATGAAGGGCAACCCCACGGGTGTGTTCAGCACTCCCACCTCCATCCCACACACAGAGGGGACAGCAGGGACCCCCCATCCAGGATGGTGCCACTGAAGAACACAGTGCCTGGGAATGAGTTGGGTGAAGTGGAAGAAGCTTCCATCTGTTCTCTTTAGGAATCTTCCAGGATGTGTAAGGAGAAGCAAGTGCAAGGTGTGTCACCCCCCACCTCTCCTCCCAAGGTGTGCACACCTCAGCCAGGAAGGATCTTCCCTTTGTTCTGTGCCCTTTCCACCTATGGAAAGAGGGTGGGCTTTAGACAGACACCCATCTGTCACGGGCACAGCTCCTCAGTGAGGACCAGCTCCTGCCCAAGCCTGAACTTGCAAACCGCCGTCTTTATTTGACTTAACTTTGATTTAATAAAAACAGTCTAGCAAGAATATTTTTAAATAGGAAAATAGTCTTTTTAACTCTAGTATTATTCAAAAATGGCTGAGGGGATTTCATTTAAATTTGTAAAAATAAATCACCTTTGAGTGAGCAGAAAGCCCATTTGGCAGGGCCTACAAAATCCTGGGACTGCGTGCAGATGTCCTGGAAAATGGGGACTGTTACCTCTACAACACACAGGAATTGTGACCTCTGGCTGCCCAGTGTACCCCCAGGCCCAGCCCTGTCCTGCCCTGGAGCAGGAACACTGCCAGGCTGCTCTCTTACCATGATTGTGCCCAATCCCACCGTGTTTCTCTGCCCAAGGACATTGTCTCCTCCTAAGCTCTGCTCTACACTGGGCTGAGCCAGGCAGAGCTGTGAACTGCTGTCTCAGGAGGGCCTCAGGAGAGGCAAACATGGCTCTGGGTCTTCCTAAAGTCACAGTGCTGCTGGGTTTGGAGGTGAGGTCTAGACCCCCCCATGCTCCCCATTGTGCATGACCTTGGCTGGGCACTGGATCCGTGGGCTCCTGCATCCTGCCTTTGACCTCAGCATGGTGACTCCATCTCTGCACCAATTCCATTCCATCCATCACCCCATTCCATCTCTCCATGCAGGGACACTGCTGAGGCACGTGGCACCCCTCAGGCTGAGGACACACCATGTCCTGCCCACACCTCTGTTGCTCCCTGGGCTGGTTTGGTTGCACACAAATGCAGACAAAAAAAGCAATAAGACAATTCTTGATGCGGTGACCAGTCCCTGCAGGGCACTGGGGTCCCCAGCTGCCACCTCCCTGGAATCTTCAGTCTGGGAACCACGAAGGACAGTGTGCAGTGAACCAGAGTCCCCTTGTGCAGGTACCAAAGGTCTCACTCCACAATCCAGAGGTGTTTAGTATATGCATCCCTCACAGGCCCACTCATCCACAGGCTCAGTGCTCTCTGAGTTTGGGGGTCTCAGGTCCATAAGCTGCTTTTCCCTCCCAGATTCATCTGAAACCCTCTCTGAGATGTTGACACCAAGGCCAGTGCTTGCACTCTGAAGCAGCATCAGTGCTCCCAGGATAATTTCTTCAGCTGGTAGCAGCTATCATCCCATCCCAGCTCACCCCAACTAATCCCACTCCATCCCATCTCACCCCACCCCATGTCATTGTGCTGCACACCTGTACTTCACCCATGTCAATGGGAACCTCAGTAGAACATTTGATTTTTCTTGCATCAAGACTGTCTTTACCTTGCCTGCTCCCTGTGTGACTGATGGTGATTTCCCTGCACAGTGGGGAAGGCAGTGAGGTGCAGGCTCTGTGTGTGACTTTGTGTGTCCCTCCTTGTGCTAATTTGGCCAGATGATCAGAAATAATTTTGTGCTAACATTTGCAATCACAAGGAAAGGGGCCAGAGGACATGCAGGGGCTCTATAAAGCAGCTCCTCCAGAAGTGTCTCAGTGGATGTGCTCAAAGTGAAGAGTGAGGTGTCCTGTGGTACAGCCCAGAGACAGCAAATTCCCTTGTTCCCTGTCCTGGGACTCAGAGACTGAGATGGATTTCACTCATGGAACTACTGAAGTGTGAGACATCCTGTCTGACTTGATGAGGTTTCCCTGCCTCAGAAACTGCTCAGTGTGAGCTCAGCCCACTCTGGAGGGCTCCATTTCTCTGCAGTGATTATCAGAGTTGAAATGCCCAGCTCTGACCCAGGCAACCTTTAAAGAAGAGATTGATTTCACCCATTTGCCTCCACCCATGTGTCTCCAAGTCTGGGTGTCAGCTCTGGCTGCAGGTGAAGGCTCTGGTTCCCAGGCACTGGCTGCCTACTGCAGGTAGGAGACAAGAAGGGCTCCCCTGTGCCTACACCACTCCAGTAATGGGTTTGCAAACTGCTCATAATGTTTCCACATAGGTTTCCCATTGCTGATTTTGGAGAATAATGTAGTTAAACTCTTCTGTTTATTTGTGTAGTGAAACAGACCTTCTGACCACCAGCCCCTTTAGCCCACTGCAACAAAGGGGAGGATTTTCCAGTGCCCATCTGGTTTGTGTTTAATGTAATGTGCAGAAAGGTTGCACATTTTCAGGGCCTGTGTTCATAAGTAGTAGATTGTACAGCAGTTTATTACACAAATGGAGGTTTATATTGCTGGGCTTTGTTGAGCTGCCAGTTGGGATAAAAAAAAACCTAACGTGCTTCGTAGACCCTATCAAGGAAAATTAGAAAGCATTAAATTCTGCTCAGACTATCCATCACTGGTGAGCTGGTAATCAAATCCAGAGAGGCTGGTGGGAGGTCAAGACTCTCTTGTTCTTGGTGTTTCTAAATCAATAACTACTATGAAAGACATGTAAGTGAGACCAAAAGAAGAGAGAGAGAGAGATGTCTGACCTAGAAGTCAACACAGGATCACAATGCAGAGGCCAGAAGAGAACAGATAGCTCCAGGTTTTGAGTAGAAAACCCCACAGTCTCAAATCAGTTCTTGTGGCAAGCATGTGTTTTAGTTTAATTCTATATTGGAATGGTTATTAAATTACTATCTAGTCCCAGGCAAAATCTAGCCCTTGTTCCACATAGCCAGGTAAGAGGTGTATCTACAGGAAGATTTTTCAAATTGCCTTTGGATCCAAATCAAATAAATATTGCAAACCCTGTATTGAACCCAGGTGATATCTAATCCACAGTGAAACATCAGCCTGCAGCCTCGGACTGCACAGCCCTGCTTTAATGCCACTTAAATCAGAATGTAAGAACTAAAGGAATTCCAGGAATCCAGTGATATAAACTGTATTTTTAGAGCCGTGAGTGACTTGTGAGAGTGAAACAGTGCAGTGACTAAAGATAGCCCAAGCAAGGTTTTCCATGATTTATCACAGGAACGCTCACAGTAAGTTAAAGTCACCGAATGTTGTGATAGCAGCACCTACATGCTGGCATGTTTTCAAGACAAGTCATTCATAACATATTTGCCACAGAGGAAAATTTCCATAACAGAGCTCTGAGTTGTGTCTCACTTGCACAAGCACCACACACATCACTTTCCTATTAAGACACAGAGAGGTCTACTTGTTTCCAAGGATCTATTATTTTCTTTAAGCCAGCTGGAGGGAAGAACTCCACTTGCCTGCATGCCTCCAAGCTCTCCCAAGCTTTCAGTCTGGCTCAGCAATCAAAGCAGTGGTGGCAGAGGACAAAGACTCTCCCTTGGGCCACTCTATTCCCTGTTGGCCATCTGGAGTTTAGTTACCATTTCAGAGGAATTCACTGTCTGACCCATCATTCCTCCTCGGGGGTCTGAGCTCCTTTGCACACCTAAAGGTTGGGTTTTCACTGCTGAACAAAATGTCTACAGGGGTTATTTTAAGGATGAAGTCATGGCAAACATTTCCTGACACCTCATGATCGGCGTTGCTCTTGGCTCCTGGCCATTGCTAGCTGCAGTTTGCAGGATAAAGGAACTGCCTTGTCAAGGGCGGGGCTACACTGCAGAACTGTTTTTTCCCAGTTTCTAACACACCGGGATGCACTCAGACAGAAATGGCAGAGAACCTGAAGAAAACTCCTCTCATGTTCAAATTGGTCTTTGCCTCCTGCAGCCACCTCCTGAGTAGCCTGACAGTCACCTGAAATCTCATTTTCATGGAATCACAGAATACTTTGGGTTGGAAGAGACCTTAAAATTCATCCAGTTCCACCCCTGCCATGGCAGGGACACCTTCCACTATCCCAGGCTGATCCAAGCCCTGTCCAACCCGACCTTGGACACTTCAAGGGATGGAATAGCAACAGCTTCTCTGGGAAATCTGTGCCAGGGCCTCTCCACCCTCCCAGGGAGGAATTTTCTCATGTGTCAAGTCCCAAGTTCAGCTTCCAGCACAGAAGCCCACTGGCTGTGTGGGGCCCTGCCCACACTCCCCAGGCAGGGTTACATTCTCCACTGGATGGGGACATCACCTGAGTCAGGTTCTTCTCCCCATCCCTTGACTAGTTCTGCTCATTCCTGTGGTGTCCCTGCCCAGCTGCCAGGTCTCTACTCAAACCCAAGGCTGTGGCCAATTCTGTAATCACCTCCCATGGAGGGATGTGTGTGAGTCACTCCCATTTCTTTTTCAGGTATGTTTTGAGATGCTTCTAAAACTGATTCCCATCTCATTATGAGTCTAAGCTGCAGTTTAGTGTCCTTTTTCAGAAATCAGATAGAGACAGGGATAACTGTTTGTCACTATCCTTCTTGTTGCTCCATCTCTGTATGCTTTCAAGCAGGTCCCACAACACTTCGATGAGTGATCCTGCTGCCTACTGCAGCCTGGGAATGGCAAAATGAGCAGCACAGAGGTACCATTATCTGCTGTGAGTTTCTTTTTGGGCTGGGGCTGAGTCCTACTACTCCAGACCATTGCTCAGCACCCAGCAGGACTGAACCCCCAAACTGGGTTTCCTCTCCTCACTGTCCATCCAGCCTTAGCACTCCATACCCTCTGCCTGTTGTCCTTCCCTTGCAGTCATGCCTGTGGTTAAATAGAGTGTGTCAGTGATTATAGGATTTCCTCTCCCTGCTGCACTGGGGAAAGAGCTCTCATAGCTCCGTGTACAGTCTGAGTTTTTGTTTCATCTTGTTTACATTTGTGGTTATTTCTGTGTTGCTTCAATGATTTGCACATTCTTGAGGCCCTTGCTCAGAGCACCTGCAGTCAGGTTGTGCTCAGCATCTCCCTGTCTTTTGCAGCTGATTTTGAGAGGTAGCTAGTGAAGGGTAAAGTTCAATCCAGGACACAGTTTTTAATTCATGATTGGGCCTGATGAATGGCATGTGAATGACATCTGGACACGTGAAACTTGGGGCTGAAATTGTGATCTGTGGCATGAAACCTGATAGCCCTGAAATGATAAAAAGAAAACATCCTCTTGCAAGAGTAACACCTTGTTGCCTCTGTGAGCATTTAACCTGCAGGACTTGGGAGCACATTAGGCTTGTTGGCACCAAAAAATCAGGAGGATTCTGGAAAAAAGTTATTTCTGCAAAGTAATGGGAATATCCACCACATCACAAAGAGGAAACATGCATGTATCCAAGCAGAGATTCCAACAGGGAAAGACATCTATTGCAGAAATTCGCTAGGTAAGATAGCCTAATTGAAAAATGGACCAAGAAATGAAGCTTAAATAGTTCTTCAGGGTAATTTGTCCCTTAGGCCAGCTTGTCTGGGGACTTCTTGCAATCTCCAGCACTTCAAGTCTTTCAGGGGGGATGTACTTGTTCCTTCAAAAGATGCTTTCTTATATAAAAGAGAATTACAACTTTATGCAGAAACATCTAGGAAAGTTTCCCCGGCCCGTGGTTCATTCTCAGCTGCCTCAGTGCTCTCAGGGGTGAGCAGCAAGCCCAGAGGGGTCACAGAAAACTGTCTCAGAAGACACAAAATTCTGCAGGTTTCACTGCAGTCCAATGCCAAGGCAGCCTTGCTCCACACCAGCAGGTTACACCCAATGCCTCACTCCTGACACTGATAGCCTTGAAACCTCTGCTTTGGTAGCATTAGGAAGAGGGGAAGAGGTGATGATTTGACACAGCTTTTAGCTGGGTATCTCCAAGCTGTAAAGATTGGGAGCACTGAAGAGATGATCATAAATGGAGCCGTCTGTTCTTGAACAGAGCGAATCTACGAACAGGCTGGAACACAAGATGTTTCCAGTTAATGCACCATCTGGGTTAGATCTGCCCATTCACAAAGAGGAAACATATTTTCACTCTGAGTGACTTTTTAAATGAGGGGACAAGGAGGAGAGCAAGTACGTAAGCTGTGCGTGCGTGTCTGTGTGCGCGGTTTGTGAGCGGGGACCCTGCAGGCACAGCCCCGAGCTGCCCGTGCCCTGCACCACTGCCACAGCACCCACGTGGTGCCACAATGCTCCTCAAGGCATTCTCCAAGCTCTTCTTTCAATTAACTTCGTGGAAATTGTCATCAGTGGAGGCAGCCCGGGGTGGAGTGCCTGGGGAGCGCCTCTGCTGTGGGAAGGGAGAGTGGACTCAGACCAGGGGATCCCCATGTGGAGCAGGGTCAGATTCTGGGTGTGGGGCTTGCTCAGACAACTGGGAGGGCACTGCCACAGGGTTCCAGGCTCCTCGAGGAGCTGTGTCCATGGTGAGCCAGGACCTGGGGAACTGGGGCTGGCCTCCACCTTGCTGCAGAGGGGATGGAACCAGTGGTTCATGTGCCCTTCCATCGTGGTGTTTGACTCACTGGCAAAGCCAGAGGAGAAGTTTCAGGAGTCGGGGTGGGATGCTGACTGCTCTGGGTCTGGGAGGAGACAGTGCAGGACCCCATGATCCATACCACTGCTTGGCCCACACTTGTGTGCTAACAGTGCAGCCAGAGCCACTGACCTCATGGGGAGAGAGAATGGGAGAGATGAGCCTGTGCCCAGGGCTAACCAGCCTCCTCTGTGGGAGACCTGCTGGTTATGTGGAGCTGGCTGGGGCTGGTTCCTCCCTTCCTTTGACATTCCAGTCCCAGCAACTCCATCTGCCCTTCCTTGTGTGCCCAGTTGCTCCACTGGTGGGACAAAATCTCCCCAAGCAGAGACAGGCTGTGATGGCAGCCCTTGTGGTCTGTTCCCATGTTTGTTGTAGATCCTGCTTTCTCAGGGCTGGTTCTGGGCAGGCTAATTGGGGTGGCACTTCCAGGAATCCATTTCCAGACCCACTGCTGCACTGTCTTCTGGTAACATCTGGCACAACATGTCTACACAGATGTTTAGTGCTGTGGCTGCTTCCCAGTAGTTTGCTGGGGTGGTGTGTGGCAAGAGCTCCATGGATGAGAAAAGCTGTGTCCTACTGGGGCTGTGCAAACCAGCTCATATATTTTAAAATGCCAAGAAAAGAAATTCACAGCTGTGCCTTTATTATATGTGCATTTAGGGCCAAACTGGGCCTGTTTCTGGCGTGGCCATAGAGAACTCTGCAGGGAGAGGGCTCTTCCTTCAGACACTGCTGAGCAGCAGCAATATCTCTCCAGAGCTACTGCTGCAACCCTGGATCTGCACACCCCTCATTTCCCCTGCATTTCATCTCCCAGAAGATACAGGAAACCTCTGCTGCCTCATCCTCATTCCCCCAATCCCATTAAGTCCTACTGCCCAGAGACAGGTAATGCTGGAGGCTGAGAAGTGGGGACACAAAAGATCCATGTGGTTACAGCTTCACTGGGCTTTTCCTGACCCCTGGGGCTGGGCTAAAGCCTGTACTTTCCTTCCTATATTTCTGAGTGCCCCACAAAACCTTCTGCCCCAGATGTGAGCTCCAGAGAGGGGCTCAGCTCAGTGTGCCCCTCATCCATCATGCCAGCTGGAGACCTCCTGGGCTTTCCAGGTGGGCATACACTTGGGAAGATGCCTACGGATAACAAAACTCCCTGAGACCAAAACTGCTGCCCTGAATGAGTGTCCTAAGCATCAATGGACAGAGCAGGAGGCTTGCACAGGGTGGTGATTGCTGCCTGATGTGAGAAATTTCCAAACACTGCATCTCGTGACTAACCACCATCATGGCCATGGCTGCAATTCCAAACAGACCAGGCAGCCCCAGCACCTCTGAACACAAAGCCAGGCTCTCCCATCTCCTCTCCGTTTACTGTCTGCATCTTTCTGATGCTGCAGGGCTGGCTGGGGAGCTTCCACGCACTTGTTAAACCTCCTGGAGGTCAGCAGCACCTTCAGAGCTGCAGGGGCTGATGGCTTCAGGGGTAGGGCACACACTGCTGTGAGCAGTGGGTGTTAAACACTAATCAGCTCGGGGCACTGAATTTTGGTTTGTTCCTTTTATGGGTGCTTCTCCCAAAACCACAGCCCCACGATGCTGCTCTGGCCAGGCTGCAGGACAATAGACATTGTCCTTGGTGGTACACGGTTTGGGCAAGGATGGCTGAATGGGTCAGGATGCGAGAGACCGTGCAGAAATGTGACACAAACCCTGAGCAGCACTGCTGAGACCAAAGCACAGCTCCCAGCTGCCCAGGGGAGGGAAAAAGGAGAAGAAAAAGACAGGCTGGGATATAAACTCACTGTTAATTATGAGGTGGCATCAGGAAGGCTATGCACACTGAGCAGTGACCCTCTGTGTTTGTGAGAGGACAAGGAGCAGGGAGTCCTGGAGGAGCACGGAACAGGGCTGGAACAGGCTCTGGGCTGTTCCCAACCAGAGCAGCTCTGCCCCAGCAGCAGGAGCACTGGGCTGCCAGCCCTGCTGTCGCCTGCAGCTACAAGCAGCCATGGTTTGCTGCACAGTGACAGGCATGGAGACCAAGGTGGGGGTGGATTTGTCACAGTGTTGGTGTCCAAATCGCTTACAGGAGAGACTAATGTGGAGCCAGCAGGGGAAGCACTGCACGTCCTGTACTCGGGACTGCATTTGCAAACCACCAGAGCAGTGCTCAGGAGGAGGATGGTTGCTAGCAAAGATGTTAGGAGCAGAAGAGGAATCGTAACGTTAACGTAAACATGACAGGTCCCTTCCTGGTGGATGCATGTAGTCCATAAACATCATTGTCACACCAGAGATCTCGCCAGGGATTCCTGAAGATGCTTTCAAGCATGCTGCAGAACCTTGGGGTTCTTGGGGTTTCAGAATTATGACCATCTGTTTGCAATTGAGGCCATTTGGAAGTAGAAGAGAGCTGCCAAGAGGCTCTTTTTGAAGGAAGAGTGCCTTCAGTCTCGCCGAGAAGTTCCCTCCAGCAGGTATCAGAATCACAGAGCCACAGAAAGGTTTGGGATGGAAGAGACCTTAAACTCATCTCATTCCAACTCCTTGCCATGGGCACGAACACCTTCCACTATCCCACATTGCTACAAGCCCCATCCAATCTGACCCTGAGCAGTCCAAGGGATGGGGCAGCCACAGCTTCTCTGGGCACCCTGTGCCAGGGCCTCCCTCCCCCACAGAGAAAAATTTCTTCCCAATATCCCATCCATCCCTGCCCTCTGGCAGTGGGAAACCATTCTTCCTTATCCTGGCACCCCAGTCCCTTGTCCCCAGTCCCTCTCCAGCTCTCCTGGAGCCCCTTCAGGCCCTGGAAGGGGCTCTGAGCTCTCCCTGGAACCTCTTCAGGTGAACCCCCCAGCTCTCCTATCCTGGCCCCAGAGCAGAGGGGCTCCAGCCCTCAAACCATCTCCATGGCCTCCTCTGGACTTGTATCACTCAGGAGGGAGTTCTGCATCATCCCAAGATAGGGCAATAAATCTCAGTTAGAATGTCTGTGATGGAAGTGAAATCAGGCTGGACATTTTTGACATTCAAGCCCAGCCCTGCAAAGATCTCCTGTCTGCTGTCCCAGCACAGTCACTGCTCAAAATAAGAACTTCCAAGAGTGAGCATTAAGCAGGCTTACAGAATTTGCAACTGCAGCCCAGTTAGTTGAAGCCTTGGCAGCTTAATTTAATTCTTACTTTGCATGGAGCTGGGCATGACAGTCTGGGGGTGTGGTTGAAGTGAGTCAGGCAGGTCAGCTCAGCTTCCTACAACTCCTGCTGTGTGTTGGACAGGGATGAAGGTTGGGCATCACCTTGAAATTGTTCTGCCACCCTGGTGAGCTCTGCACTCCAAGGAAAGGAGGGAAACACAGGCTCTTTCCAGCAAGGAAGGAGATCAGAGAGAAGGTGGGAAATTTTGCCATCCTTTGGATGCTTCCATTGAAGCCCCAGAGGGAATGGCACAGAGGGGATGGCACAGAATCTGCCCATGGTGTGGTTTGTGCAAGTGTGGGCTGCACCCCACAGATTGTGCAGCCTCTGCACTCAGAGGGGATGACCAGCAGTGGTGCTGTGCACCCAAAGATCCCCTGAGGGAGGCTGTCTTCCTTAGCACTGCACCAGGGCTTGGAGCTGGCTTTAAATGTCAACCTGCCTTAAAAGCCCCAGGCATCCCCTGACATGTGCGGTGTGAACCTGTTCACTCCACAGATTTGCTCCACTGAAAATGAGCCTGAAAGTTGATAAGAGCCCCTGGTTAGGCCTGAAATAGCCCTTTGCAATGTGGGACTGGCTGGAGTAGGTATCAGATGAAGAGCAATAGTCACAGCACAGCAGAAAGGAGGCTGAGGTCATGCCTGCACTTGGGTCCAGCCACAGGTGCACTGGCTGCTTGGAGGGGTTGCTGTGCTTGTGCTGTGCCTCACCAAGTTCTGGTGCTCCCTCTTCCCCAGATGGAACACCAAAATACAGAAAGAGTAGAGAGACTTTGGAGGGACAACTGCACTGGAAAAGGTGCAGTGGTGCTGTCTGGAAAGTAAGGAAGCAGGATTCCCACCTCCTGCAGCTGCAGAGAAAGGCCAGAGGGTTTTGTTCAGTTACCTGGGTGAAGTGCAGTGTTCCTGGCATGAACATGATTCATTTCAATGCCCTCAAAGAAGGAGGAGGGGTTGTATTTTATTTTCAACCTCTACTGGTACCATGTGTGGGAAACACTGCTGGCACTGGGATTTCGTTCTGTTGGGTTTTGCTCCTTGCTGCAGATAAGGCTCCTCTTTCCTTGGTCACTTTGTAGGAATGGAAAACATGCCTGGGCCTTCAAGCACATTTTGAAGTCAATCAAAACTGTCTTAAAGTATATTTCTCTGCTATAGAACATAAAAATATTATCCTTCTGGCATGCCTCCATGAGAATATTAAAAATAGCTTACTGAGTTACTCTGTGAAAATCGCTAATATAACAAGACTTTTGTGTCTTATTTCATTAATGAAGGAACTCTAATGCTGGGCTTGAGTGTGATACTGCTGTAAATCAATAAAGAATATTTTTGGAAAAACACAATCCTATTATTCCGAGATATTTTTGTAGGGTGAAGTTAGAAAGAAGCATTTATTGCCATGACTTTTGTCCAACTCAATAAACTATTTGCATCTGAAAACTTTAGTGCTAGCTAAATAAAAGTGTGTTCTGTGCATGGGATGGCTTTTGCTTTCCTGGTTTGCTTTACTGCTGTTTATCCAGAATGGGGGAGAATCTGTTTGGCAGAGAAAGGCTTGGAGCTAAATCTTGTACTGACCCCTCACAGCAGAAACCCATGGCTTGTCTAGGGAAGAATCAGAGCAGGACAGGGCTCCTGGCTTTTCCTGAACATCTCAGCAAGTCTGAGATGTGGCCTGACTGGGAGGCAGGGGATTCTGTCCCATTTCCAGCTGCAATTGTTTGTTAACAACCCCCTGGGTCTGTGGTCATCTGGGATGAAGAGCCCAGGGATGGTCCTGGCTGGGTCAGGAGTTTTCTCCAGCTCATCCCCTCATCTCAAGCCCCGGGAGCCAAAAGAATATGGAAAACCAGGGTAATCACACAGTAGCAATTCTCCCACCCAGCTACTGGTCTTTTCTTCAAGAGAGAAAGGCTTTAGATTTAATGGCCTCAGCGGGTATTTCTTACATGGGTTTGTCTAATTGCCTTTTGAACTCATGCTGAAGAGGTGATTTGCTGCTTCCTCAGTGGCCTCCGGAGGGGTGTAAATCACAGCTCTGCTTCAAGAACCAGAGGAACAGGCAGCGTTCCTCCCACAGCACCACTGCTGCCTTTGGCAGAGAGACCCCTCTCATTTTCTGCTGTTTACAAAGGCTCCAGGGATGGTCAGTGTTTTGGGGCTGGAAATGGGGCTCTTCATGTGCCTGAGTTCCTGAGGTGCCTCGTGGTTGCCTCTGCCAGGGTTTGACAGTCACTGGGTGAGGAATGGCTGATGCAGCAGGAGCACAGCAGAGCTGAGGGAAAAGGCTCCTCTTATTCAAGGAACAGAGTTCAGCTGCTGAAACTGAGCATATCCCTGAGAGCAAAGGACACAAACCACCACAGTGTGTCATGGGCCTGGAACTAAGCATTACACACCCCTCTAAATCCACACAACCACACGGCATGCTGAGTACATCTGGGGGAAACCTCTGCTGCCCAAAGCCAAAATCACCTTTCCCTCCCCCATTCCTGACAGAAGTTGGTCCACCCTGTTCTTAAAAACCTTCTTTGGTTGGAGAAGATTCCAACCCTTCCCCAAACCATTTTCACTCCAGCTCCTTCCTGAAGTGCACATCCATAACTCCTAATCCTTTTCAGTTTGGATAGAGAGAACCAAACACTTTCTTTCCATGGTAGCCTTCCTTATATTTAAAATCTGATCAGGGTTCCCCTCAGACAGTTTTTCATTGGACTGCCCCTCAGTCTTTGTGCCTTCCCTTGAGTGTCTCATTTTCTGGACTTCTGATGTCTCTTTCTGAGCTCTGGGCTCTCTTCTGCTGCCTCTCACCTTCCTTAGGGTGGCCAAGAGCAGTCAGCAATGCTTGAGCAAAGCAGAGCAGAGCAGAGCAAAGCAGAGCAGAGCAGAGCAAAGCAGAGCAGAGCAGAGCAGAGCAAAGCAGAGCAGAGCAGAGCAGAGCAGAGCAAAGCAGAGCAGAGCAGAGCAGAGCAAAGCAGAGCAGAGCAGGGCCCACAGTGCACTGAGCAGGCAGGTGAAGGGATGTGCTCTGCAGCCTGCACAGCACAGCCCCTGCTCCCCCTTCTCACACTCTCTCACCATCACTGATGGTCCTGAGCTGGCTCATGGTGTTGCTCTGCCGTCACGGAGCAGCTGCAGAACATTCTGCTCTGTACACTGTGTATGTGCAATCCCTGCCTAATTCTCACTGGGTTTGTTTCTGTAACTGTCCTCACATCATCACTTCTTTTTAAAACTATTATCTTGCTCTAACGCTGCTCTGCTGCATGCATGTGCTCTCTTCCAACTTCACCTCCTACTAAATAAAATGGTTTTCTACTCCACTTTGTAAAGGAAACACAGAAGACAAAGGGACACAATGACCCACTGAAAGTTTCTCTCTGAGTGTGCTTTTCTAAGTGTTTCTCACCACCTTGGACAATACACACCAGGCTTTTCCAAAAATCTTTAGACAATGTCATGTCAGGCAGTGTCAACAGCCTCATTAAACACAAGATAGATGACATGTACAGCTTATTCCCCATCCACAAGTATCACAGAAGGATTAGATTGGACACATGCATAATGGCTGGGGTTTATTTGTTTCAGTATTTGTTTGTTGGCTCGATTTGTTGTCCCAGTACTTTTCTGGAAATAGAAGTGAAAGTAGATGCTCTACAATTTCCCTTTTTCAAAACCAGATATTCTGTTTAGCATTTTTGAAAGCCATAAGGAGTGTTACATCTCTATGCCTGCCTCATGTTTTTAAAAATCTGTTTAAGCTGCCAGTACCTCCTAGAATTTTACAACAGATGCATACCTGCCAGTTATTGCATAGAAGGCAGAATTCTGTTCATTTGTACCTTGGCTGATTATTCCAAGGCTTACTCCTTTCTGGCTAGTTGGCCTGGTGGGCACATGCCAGCTACTCAGAGACACGTTCTGCACAAAGGGGGGATGAATGAAACACACTGATGGGAGACAGAGGACAGCTCTGGGGGTTGCTGTGCCCACCATTAAACCATGTCCCCAGGTATCTCATCCACACATCTTCTAAATCCCTCCAGGAATGGCAATGCCACCGCTGCCCTGAGAAGCCTGTTCCAAGGTTTTACAACTCTGTCAGTGAAGAAATATTCCCTAATACCCAATTTAAACTTGGGACTACTCCTCTCATCCTGTCCCTTGTTCCCCAGGAGCAGAGCCTCACTCCCACCTGGCTGCACCCTTCTGTCAGGGAGATGTGGAGAGTGAGAAGGTCTCCTCTGAAGAAGGAAGGATATGAATTTCACATACTTACACTCCACAAGGTCCCACTGCCCCCTTCCAAGAAAAAGCAAGTGAGGAGCTCCAGGGCAAAGAGCAGGTTGTGTATCAATGGAAGAGAAGGAGCAAGTACCTAAATCACCTCCAAGAAGAGCATGACTATCACTAATGACTCAAGGAAATATGAGAATCAGGAAGGACATCTCTTTCTCCATCTGACCCAGGAACACAGTCCTGGTTTTTTTTTCCCTCCCAGCTTTTCTGCTCTCTCTCTCTCTCTCTCATGCTGAGTTACATCTTGGGAACCATCAAAAGCTTCACAAAACCGCACGAAGGTTTCAGACCCTGCCTTGGCTATAGTACAGTTTTTGAGCAAGATCAAGGCAGTGGAAAATAAAGGCTAGCACTGCTCCTTGCTGGCTGCCAAAGACCCTTGGCAATGCCAGAGCCAGCCTGGGCTCCTTTCAGTCTGTGAGCAGAAACACCCCCAGCACCAAGAGCCCTTCCACTGCCTCTGGTTCCCTTCACCCAACCTCGGGCAGCTGCCCCCTGCCAGCACCTGTCCTGCTGGACAGAAAACAGAGAAAAACCTGGAAACAGCACACCCAGAATCAGATGGAAAGCTCACACCTGCACAGCCTGCACTCCTAGCGCCAGGTGTAATCCCACACAGATCACACCCCCAAGCCAGAGCCGATCCAACAATGGAGATTTCCCCAAGTTGTGGATGTAGGTCAGTTTGTTAACCATATATAGCATAGCCCACCACAGCTGACTGAGAGAGTTTTAATGACTTTGGGTTCGTTTCTGTAAAAATAGAAGAAATCTGTAGTTTAATTGTCTCAGAAAAAAAAAAAAAAAACAAAACAACCAAAAACATAAGCTTGCTTTTTTGTGCCTCTCCAGCTCTTCACAGTTCATCGTTTCCAATTTGTGCAAAACAAATGAATGTTACCTTGCTCAGAGGAAATTTTGTTGTCAGGTCTGAATTTCTTTCTTTGTTTGTTTTGTTTTAGAAAGCTTCCCTCTCCCATCAGTTCAGGAATGCTGTCTTGGCAATAATCTCTCCTGCATCTCCTTATCACAGATGCTGTTTAGACACTTCCCCCATTTTGGTCCCCAAACTACCTGTGAAGAACTCAGTTCTGCAAGATTTCTCCCTTCCCCTTTATCCACAAAGAAGCCACCCAAGCTGCAGATCAGGTAAAATTTTGTCCAGCTTCACTTTTCCTGGATATCAGAGTGACCTGGGAGGTCTGGTCTGCTTTGCTTTTCATAAGAGAACCTCTTTTCTGTACCTTTCACCTTCTCCAGACACTTTGACTTTCACTTGCTCTGAGCTGCTGTGACTTTGCTGGTTTATTTCCTGAATAAAATTCTCTGCCTCTGCTCTGCAAGAAAAGCTGCAGCATTAAATGGTCACCAGAGAAATGCAGCTGCATTTGTAATGACTTGTAGGGGAGCTTCTTCCCTCCAGGTCCTTCAGCATAAAAGGGAAGGGATCAGGGGTCATTCATCCTCAGCTGTTGGCATAACATTGGCTCAAAAAACAGGGCTGAAAATCTGGATTTTTTTTTTTTTCTTTTTTTTTCCTCTTCCTCATTTTTGACTGATAAGTGGCATGTAGTGGCAAAGGTTCACACTACTCTTCAGGGAGAAGGGACTTCCTGTACTCAGAGCAGGCATGAGAGAGGGATTTCTTGGCAGAAAAGTGGAATGTCCCCATGGCACCTCTCTTAAAGAACAGAGGGGAAGCCTCAATCAGCCTTACCAGAGATACACCAAAGTGTCCTGTCCCACAGTAGGGCTGAAGTCAGTGAATAATTTATTAATTCCATGTTAATTTCTACTCATTTACCACCCAAAATTGCTTGGATTTGGCCTCATCCATCCCTTTCTGGCCACAGTCTTATCACCTGCCCGTGGTCACAGAGAAGCCCCAGGTGCCAGGGGGATTCCAGCCTTCCAGAAGGGCAAGAAATGGGAACAGGAACATCTTATTCCTACACGGTGTCATGTTGGATGTTCTGCTTCAGGAAAACATCCCTGGCTGGGCAGCAAGGAATGGCTGCTGTTTGCCACCTCCTGGCTCCTGTCCTTGGGGCAGGTGAAGCCCTGGGAAGCACGAGGAGAGAAGGAGAGACCATGGGGATGGGAGCAGAGAGGTGGGACACAGATGCTGGAGCAGACCTGGGGAATTCCTGCGGAGCTGGGAGCAGACACAAGAGCAGTCACAGGGTGATAGAAATAAAGGTTTTATCCTCTGGTCCCAGAGATTTGTGCCACTAAGAGAGGCACTGAAGGACTGAGGGTCAGAGGATGCTGTGTCTGCAAAGATGCTGTGGGACAGTGAACAGTGCATCAGGGGGCTGTAGTTTTATTGGATTTTTTCTTTGGAGTTTTCTGCATCAAAGACATCTCAGTTGAAGTTCATGAAACTCCCTCCTAGGAGAAGATAAGATTTGGGTCTTGTGGTCCTTGAAAATCACAGACCAAACTGGACAAGCAGCCATAGGAGTGGTCTAAAGCATGATGATCACATTTTTCCATGCAGCAATTAATTGGAGCAGCCTTAAGTCTTCACACAACAGAAAGACTTCCCACAGATATTCTCTGCTGGGGCAAAATCCCAGTGCAGATCCTGTTGTTGATGGCAGGGCAGCACTGCAGAGGTCAGCTGGGGTCCTGCAGCATGTGGGGAAGAGCTGCCAAGGAGCAGGATCTTTGGAAGCTGGAGTCTTTCTGGATAACCTTTGCTGGTGGATGGCCCGTGCCCAGCTCAGCTCGAGGTGGGGCAGTGAGCCAGAGGGTTGTGTCAGTGACTCTCAGCTGAGCTCATGGTTTAGGGGAGCAGAGAGGAGGCTCCAGGTAGGACTGCTGTGCCAGGCTGGAGGTGCAGCAGGTTCTCACTCCAGGAAAGTTCTGGAAAGCTGAAGAGGTCATTTGCCCATCCTGTGCCAGGATACTTGGATTATCATTCATAGAAAAAGAAAAATCCATCTATATTTCTGTAAAGAGACCAGACCTTTTGCCCTCCTTTGCAAGGAGGAGAAGCAGTGACAGCCCACAGTCCTGGTAACTCCTCAGGAGCACAAAACCCCCCCAGCTCATCTCATGCTGGGTGTTAAGGGCTGCCAAGAGCTCAATCAGAGCAAGGCCATCAGGGGCCTTGGCAGAGCTTGGGCTCCTGTGTCTGGAGCAGCCCAGAGGACACAGCTGTCCTGCAGGCAGACACACTCTGGAATCCATGGGATACCCTGGCAGCCAACCAGTCACTAATGCATCCAAATAATGTCTGGGTTTCCTTGTCAATTCAAAAAAAAAAAACCTGGTGCATTTCCATGAAACATTTCGATGCCTATGAATCAGCGTTTTCCAATAAAACGTTTCATCCGAAAATTCCCAGCAAGATCCAGCCCTGATAAGGCCCAGAGCATTGGCAGCAGTCCAGGCCAGCCTCAGCCATGGGGCAGTGGTGGAGAGTGATCTCTCTGGGCGATGACGATTCCTGCTGACCTTTCCTGCAGCGTGACTGTGTGGCCTGGGCATCTGAAATGTTATTTATAGGCAGGAGCAGCAAGCGCTGTGGAGACAGTCTCCAGCAGGCCCTCGAGGCCTGGACATGCAAGAGCTGCTGGAAAGGAGCTTTTTCAGTGGAAAAGCCACTTTACAGGAACAGGAATAGAAATAAACTCCCTTTTGGAGATAAATCATTCCTGCTGGGGGCTTGGTTCTGTGCATGGGCTTCTACACGACCTGGGGACGCTGCTGGCTGTGTGAAACCACTGACAACAGTGGGGTGATCTCCTCCTCTCCTTCCTCTCCTGGGGCTGCTGCCAGAGCAAGATTTGTTACAGCACAGGGAGGATCTGGTTTCACTGCATGTCTCCAGCTCTGTACAAATGCAGTTTCCTACATCTCAAAGGATAAAATTGCTGGGGACAGGTTGCTGGTGTGTGTCTGTAGGGCCCATATTGCAGAGGAATGGAAGAATTTTGTCTTCACCTGGAGCAATGAAATTAAATTACTCCCTCTCAGAGCTATCTGCACAGGTTTTCTTAGAGTTTTCTGGAGCTTCTAAGCTCTATAAAGCCCATTGTCTGTATTGGTCCAATGTGAAGGAAGGTGCTGCAGAGCTGAGGACAAAATGAGCAATGTCAGGACATTCAGTGTCTCCAGTTTGCTCCAGAAAATAATAATAAAATAAAAAAAAAATAGGTGCAAATCAGTTTTTCGTCATCAAAACATTCAAATTTCCATCCCATTGAGAAGTTAGGGCTGGCATTCCCAGAGCTTCCACTTAAAAAACCTGCCACATTCTCAAGAAGTAATTTTCTGCTTCTGACCCTGCTTCCTTTCTTGTTAAATGAGCTTTCAATGTCCCTGTTGCTCCAAGTTCTAGACACTTACTGATGGGTTTCTCTCCTTGTGCACAAAAAGCAAGCAAGATTTAAAAAAAAAAAGAAACGAAGGTGTAGTTTCTGCTCAAGTCCCCTTCATGAACCTGCTCAGAAGCCTCTGTGGCCTCATGGGACAATATATTATTGCAGCCTAACACCTGGTTTTGGCATAAGCTATTACCCAGCTGCTGCTGCTGTGAGGGATGAGGTGGCAATGAACCCTCCCAAGCTAAAGGAGAAGGGACTCTTCCAGAACCTCTTACTTTATCTGAGGAAGCAACCCAAGAGGCTGAAAATCTTTTTCTGAAGAGAAAAACCCTTCCCTGCTAGAGCTATCACCCTATCCACAGGTGAGAACACCAGACCCCCCTCTGGGGATCACAACATGAGCAGGAGGTTCTCTCTCACCAAGCCTGGTGTGGAGATGCTGTTGGATCTGCTACATCCTGAAAAGTCAAGGGTATAACACTTGCAGAGTGTCCTTTTGTTGGGTTTACATCTGAGACCAAAAGGGAGGGGATCAGAGGAGGGAGGCAGAGGCTACAGTGGGATCCTGTCTGGAACACAGGTGTGTCACAAAAGTTTGGGATGGACTGTCCCAACAGTCAGGAAATTCTTAGGCTGAAGAAAAGACTGGGCAGTATGAAAAGCTATTTTGGCTTTTGACAGCAATCCCATGCAGCAGATCACAGCCCTGGAGCAAGTGTTGTCCCAGAGATTTCAGTTCAACACTGAGATGCCACCAGACAGCTGTTATCCAAAACCAGTTCAGAAATCTTCCTGAGAAATGTGCTGAACTGATGACTTTTGAAATAATAAACCCTGGCTCTTTTAAAGCATAGACAGAGGTGTCTAAATATCTTCTTTTTCTTATGGCTTCTCCCTGCATACTGAAAAACAACTCTGGCCAATTCAGAAGTACAAGTATGCAGTGCATCCAACTTGTGGGAACTTCGGGATCCCTGAGTTATCATATTCTTCTGCAGTTGCATTTCAGGTCTCATCAGAATATAGAACTGCTTTAAGGCTGAGTGTAATTGCATCTCAGAAAATAATAGGAATATAGGAATATATAATAGGATTATACTTCCTTCAATTCTGCTTATTAACACACAGGGGGAAAAAATCCTTTATTCTGTGTTGTAATGTCAGGGATGGTGCAGAGACAGGTCTGTATCTGTGGTTTGATGCAGTGCTAGAACAATGTATAATAATGGATTTACTCTGCAGAGACTTTTGTTTGAGTGTGTGCAGAGTCCCTTTGGTAAAGAGAAATGTTTGTTCTGACAGCACATATTGTGTTTCCATGATGGACTGAACTGGGTTTTCATTCAGCAGTGGTGACTTGTGGTAAATTATTAGCATAAGCAGCACAAATAGACTTTCATTCTTTAAGCTGTACTTCTGCTCATGTAAATCAGCACTAAGGCTTGTAAACCAACCCTGTTACAATTCTTTCAATTTTACAGTGGTTTTGGTCTCATATCTGGAAGCCACTTTGAAATACAGCCATTGCAACAGTGCCCTCTGACAGAGGTCTTGGAGAAATTCAAGAATAAAATGGTAGAAGAGTTTGAAAATTGTATCCTATTCTTCAAGTATTTGCTCCAAGCAGTGAGCAAAATCTTCCAAGGGAGCAAGTGAACACTGAACAGAGATGTCTGGTGCAATGACTCTTTGGCTTTTTTATTACCCCTAATGTTTCTCCTGCTTTTTCTTGCTCTCCTCCTTCTTCCCAGCATTTGTTCTTTGTGAAGGAACAATCACTTGGATAACTCATATTCAAGTTCATAGGCTCCATAATTCCAGAAGCATCACCCTCTGCAGTGTTCTCTCTCCACCCCACTGGAGTCAGAGATGGGCCCTAGCTATCTGATTCTAGCACAACAAAATAAATATGCTGGCCCAATGATCTTCTGACCATATATAGGCTGAAATAACCTTTTGGAAGATATGGTTGATATCTGTGATCATCACAGGGCAATTAGGAGCCATTATGAAACAACCATCTTACCAGTAATTTATTGGGCAGCCTCAAACTATTTCCTTGGGTGGGGAGGGTGTCATCTTCAAGAACACCTCCTGCTCAGGAGAGGCCATGAATTAATTTTTATGGAAGATCTGACGGGGAGAGTGCAGAGCTCGGAGCATGAACCTGAGCACAGAGTTACGTCTTGGAAATGCAATGTCCCAGAGGAAAGCAGACAGGAGAGATTCAGTGTTGATATGGTTCTCGTGGCAGCTGCTTTCTGAGAGTTCCTTGACAGAGTAATTTCTGCTTTCCAGTTGCCTCCCAAGAAGTGCTTTTTCTCCTGTGCAAGAAACAAACAGCACTACTGAATGCAGTGCCCCACTTTGCAGTAGTAGGAGCAGACAGGATCTAGCTGGGGTGTCAGAGCTGTGATGTGTGAGGTGGCTGAGGAGAGCTCAGCTGCAGCCTCCTGCTGCCTTTATTCACAGAGAAGTTACCGTGCCTTTAGGGCCAAAGCATGGCCAAAGGGGTTATTGGGCAGACAACAGTGACATGGAGCACTGCAGACCATCCTTTGCACCCACCATAGAATCAGGATCACACACTGGGTTGGGTTGGAAGGGACCTTAAAGCTCATCTCATTTTACCCCCGTGCCATGCACAGGGACACCTTCCACCATCCCAGGGTGCTCCAAGCCCCATCCAACCTGGCCTTGGACACTGGCAAGAATAGGGCAGCCACAGCTTCTCTGTGCCAGGGCCTCCCCACCCTCACAGGGAAGAATTGCACCAGTCCAATTCTGTTAGATTTGTCAGGATCTTGCTGAGACATGATTTTTGGGGTTTTTTGCCATGGGTGCAGTGGAAAGAGGCAGAAAGGGAATTTCTAGGCCCAAACAAGCTGGGTTTCGTGGTCTCATTGTCATTTTTTAGTAACTGATGGAAAGCACAGAGCAAAGTGGACAGCTGATGGTGGCTGCTGGGTGGGGAGGGGCTGCAGCAGAGGTTGGGGGTCAGGTGTGATGGGAGCAGCACAGGCAATACAAGCAAATGCTGAACTGCAGACCTGCCTTTTCTTTGTAAATTCATCTGTTGCTAAGAATAACCTGCCTGGACAGTGTCCTACAGCATGCTCCAACCTAAAGGGCATTTTGGTCTGACAAATGAAAACTAATAGAGTGAAGTTATTACCATATGAACATGTGGATTGAAAACATGTGTTGAGTGATTAAAGGCAAAGTCTCGATGACAGGCCCGTACTGGAGATGGTGCATCTCGGGGAGGAGATTGCTGTTTGGGAAATGCCATATTTTACCATTGAGTTCATTAGTATTTGCCATAAGGAAAACAAGAAAGGTTGACTCCAGGAAAAAAAAAAAAAAAGAAAAGAAGCCACCCTCCCTCTCTGATCCTATCACTGCACACACGATGTTTGCTTTGGAAACTCCTCGCCGGGGTTTCTGTCAGTCTGTTGCTCCGCGAATGCTGTCTCATGGACAGTTTAGGATTTCACTCTGCCTGGGCTTGGATGGTGTCCCGGGAGTGTGCTTGGTGTCAGGAATTCAAGCTGGAAAAAGTGTGCATTCTGGAAGATTAGGCACTGCAGGCTGTCCCCGCAGTGCCCATAGGCTGGGCAGGTCAGAGCACACCGGGGAGGCTGTGGGGCTGTGCCCCAGGGTGGTAAATCTGCCACAGCGCTGCAGGGAGACACAGCAGAGCTGACAGGAAGTTTTGGGTTGGTACATGTTCATTATAAATCATCTTCTGCTTGTCTGTTTACAATGGTCTGTCTTTCCTTGATGTTTTTGAGGTAGTAACAGACCCTGTATTTTAACTCAACAACAATACTTTTATGTGAAAACAGAATTGCACATCCTTGCTGTTCGTACTTTTGGATATGAACCAGAACTATGGGGCCAAGTGCCTCACCCCAAACATTGAAAACGGAAGGACAAGAAAAAATCTGTCACTTTCCAAAAACTTTGCTAAATTTTGTGACAGTAACCAGTGTATCTGTGACTGGCTGTGAGGCACCTGTAGCAGATTAACATTTGACAGTCCTTAATAGCCACAGTCCTTGCTGAATTTCCATCAACATACTGCATCAAGAACCGGTACTTAAAACCAACCTGAATCAAATCTTTAGGCCCCCCCAAAAGCACATCAGTGGCCAGGCAGCACTGCAGAGCCCTGGGCACCACAAGTAGGATCAGAGGAGCCTGCAGAAGCTCTCCTTCCAGTCAGTTGTCAGGACATTTCACTGAGATGAAACAATCTGCAGGAAACTTCCATCCAGGATAAATTCCTGGTTCATCACAGACTTTGCCAGATGCTACATTGCTCCCACAGTCCTGCCAGTGCTGTGTTCCAGGTTGGGTTTTTGATCTTCCATCGTATTCACATCTCTAGGGATTGTAAAAGCTGGATAATTTCATCTTGTAAAGTGTATTAACTGCTATTAATTGCTATGGAGTGGGATATCCTGTCTTTCTTGCCTGTTGAGTCTCATCCCAGTTCTCTCAGCAGTGGGTTGTTGGGTTTTTTTTCAGTGAAGTTTAATTGTACAGAGTTTGATAAACCCAAAGACTTGTGAATGCTGATGGGGAAGATTCATCTTCAGGCTTGAAGGAAATCATATTCCAATATCGCTTTGTATTAGATTTTTTACACAGATTTAGAGATTAATATGAAAAACAAACAAAAAAAAAAAACACACAAAAAACTTTTTAAAACCTGCACAATTTCCCTGAGCTCTGTGTTTTTACCTCAGTTGTTCTGCTGACAAAAGGGAAAGACAGGAAAAGGAACTGAAAATTGCCATTGAATATGCCTGTAATGGAACAAGACCAAATTTCATTTTATTTATTTCTGGCACAGTCAGCTCACAGTGGCTGGAAATCCAGAGAAATGAGAAGCCTTCCTGCTTCTTGCATTCAACATTTGGTGTTTTTTTTTTTTTGTTAAAACACCCATTTAGTTCAATTCCTTCATGCAGTCCCTCTGTTTCCTTTCCCTTTACTTGGCAGCACAGATGGCAGCACAACATGGACATTTCACACAGCTTTTGATGACTCTCATCTTTTTCAGAATCCCATTTATCTGTTGAGTTTCAGCTCTGTTTCTGGCTGCTCCCACTGGGAAAATTCAGTGGGACTGGGCAGATGAAGGTGTTCTGGGAGAAGGATGTGCCACATCTGGCAGAGCCACAGGAGGGTCAATGTGCAGCTCCATGAGCCTTTGGGGACAGGGACAGTCCTGCAGGGTCACTGTGGGGGCAGCAGGACACCAGTGTGCCAGGGCAATTTTATTCACTGTGTTGCAAATGTACGTCCCAGGCTGGTGTTGCTCGTTGTAATGGTTTTATGTTTGCCTGGTTTTGTTTGTTAAATTTAGTGCAGTGGTTTGAGTGTCTTTTTTTATTGTGAGACAGGATTAGGAGAAAAGTAAAGTAGACTTAAAGGTATAAAGATAGATTTATTAACACATATTAAAACAAGAAAATAAGAATTAAAATGAAACTTTTAAAACATTCCTCCTCCCCAGTAGCTTCTTTTTTTTTTATAGTTAATGTATAAAGACAAAACTTTGAATGTATAATTTCTCTAGTAGCTATATTAGCTATCAATTTTAAAACTAATCACTAATTAGTTTAGCTAAAGCTTCCAAAAAAATCACTTCCCCATGTCAAACCACTACACTCGTGATGTGCAGGAATGCAGTGGTGCAGACCCAAAAAGCTGAGAGGTTTCTCAGGTTTGATGAGACCTCTGTGCAGCACGGAAAACAAGCATGGGAAGTGGTGCTCATGCACCTCCTCTGCCCTTGCCTCTCCTGAGAAGCCGGATAAAAAAACAATCCACGAAGAAAATCTACATGCAGATGGCAGCTGGAGAATCTGGGGCTCCAGGGAATGGTGGGAATGGGGTCAGACACAGCAAAGGGACGGCCAAAAAATTAGAGAGGTCTCTGCTGCCAAACTTCCCCTGCCCTTTGAGGAAGGGCAGAGGGCACGGGGTGGCCGCAGGGATGAGGGCTGTCCCGGAGGATACCAGCGTGCTGCCGGAGGAGGGCACAGAGCAGGTGGCACTTACAGACGGGCAGGGAGCCTGTGCAGAGGGAGAACAGAGCGCTCCTGCCCGGCACCAGGAGCAGAGGTGAACGCACAGGCTGCTGCTCACCGGAGCGCTCCCCGAGCACATTTACCGGGGCGGGGGGAATCTCCAGAACAGATCTCAAGCCCCTGTTTGATTTAGCCATGTGCAAAAAAAAAAAAAAAGCCCGTGTGTCGCCCAGGCTGTGGGGCACACAGGATTTTGGACACGGCTAAATCACACCGAGCTGTGCCCACGCTGCAGCCCCCAGAGCCGGCACGGAGCGGGACAGGGTGCGGGAGCCGCAGCTCCGATGAGCCGGCTGGAAGCAGCCCCTGGAGCTGGTGTTTCCTGCCCTGCAGGGCTGCAGAAGGGCTGGCAGATCACACCGGCATCTGCAGCCCCGCTCCATCCCGAGGCGGAGCCGGGGAAGGGCAGAGCTGCCCCCGGCAGTGGCTGCGCGCACACGCACCCGGACCCGGCTCCACATGCACCGCTCCCTTTCTGCCCTTCTGCGCCGGAATACACGAAACCGGTTTCTGTCTCGTGGTATTAATAACCCCTTGGATGCCTTTGTTTGAAGTATTCCATTGGGAAGTGCTATTTTAAGGCTCCATTGAGTCAGGCGGAATGTGAAACCTCCTCCTGCCGGACACTTCACACTCGGCGCTTATCTGCGCGCACGCTGGTATTTTGTCTAATACAAGGCGGAGATTAGCTCCCCTCGCGATTTCACTTTCGCGATTTACATTTGGTGTGTCGGAGCAGCCACAACAGTCTGCAGGAGATCGTGTCCATATGTTCCCTGTGCACAGAACACGCTGCCGGGCAGTTCTGGGCTGCCCTGGGACACGCCGGGGCTCAGGTCCTGCCAGGTGCTTGCTGGGCACACCCCAGACCTGGCAAGCTGGCAAGCTGGCCCTGGAGTCATCAAGAAAGGTCATTTTGCTAACAATTCATCAAGCAGCTACGAGCACTATTTAGCTCTTTAGTTTGAGATAACACTCATCTGACTTCCTGCATATTCAGAAAGTGTTTCTGTTTTTTGAAGTGCCTCTCAGTGAAACTCTCTCCCCTGTTGGCTGAATTGCTGGGGGAGAGATGCTGATGTCCTGGACTGGACAGGATCCAGGGTGCAGCCACCAGGCCATCACATCTGGACACTCAGCCTCACCCACGCCAAAAGTGTTTTTCTTTACTTTTTAAACACGTGCTGTTTTAGTGTGGCTGTGGACTGAAGCTCCCTTCAGAAACAGGAAGGGAAGCAGGGAAGGTAATCCTTTTGGATAACAAAAAGTGCAAAAGCCATTGCTGAAAAAGAAATATTTTTATTAAGGTTGCAACAGAAGCTAAGAATAAAAAAAATCTGTCCAAAAATGGTCCAGGGTGTGGGTTTTATAGGTCAAACCTTCAGGAGGAGAGGTGTAAGAGTAAGTGCTGTTGGAACTGTGAAATTGTTTGCATAATATGAACACAAAGAAGAACCTGGGTGTTACTGATGAGAAGGAGGGGAAAAATACAGAAGTGCTGCACAAAAATCCTCAGAAATTCCTGACTATAGAAATTACACAAATGTTTTGATCCCTTACTCTGGCTCTGCAGAGAGTGTGGCAATAGTGTAGCAGGGCCATGGCCAAAACTAATGAGGACATGGGAAGTTTTAGTACTCCTGAACCTTGCAAGGAAGTTTTTTTTCCTCAGCCAGTTCTCCAGAGTGGCCTCTTGCCCCTTTTGCCCTCCTCCTGGGATAGAACCGAGTCAGACACTGGATCTGAGGAGCTAATCAAGGCTACATGGGAGCAGGGAGGTTCCTCTTCTGTTTGTCTGTCTTTGCCTCAGCCGCCTGTCACTCTTGTAAGGGAAAATGGAGAGGAATTGTCCCCAGCTCCTACTCCTCCAGTCAGTACCTGGGACAATCCTTTTTTCTCCTGACCTGCTGAGGGAATACACTGAGGGAATTGAGTGAATGGTTTCTCCAATGTTCTTCAGCCCTGGAAAAGATGAGGGAAACTCTGGGGAGATGAAGAACCTCTTTGGAGCGGATTTGATCTGCTCTGGTCCTTGAGATGGTGGGATCTAGCCTAGGGGGAGACCCAGTTGGCAGGTTCCTAGAAGCAATCCCGAATACCTGAGACCCAGAGAAGAGAGTCCTGAAGAGTCCCACCGGTGTGGCAGAGGAACCAGAACAGATGGCAGGGCAGAGGATTGGGCTAAACCAGATGTGCCACACTGGCTCCTAACTTTCCTTGTTTCACAGTGGTGGTCTCAGGCCACTGACTCTGCACTTTGGCTTCAGCAGGCTGCAGCACCATGGCTGGGGGATTCTTTTTTGGATGGGTGATTGTTCCAGCCCTCCAGAAAGTTTGAGAAAGAATCATCAGTCCAGGCAAGGCTTCCCTGGACTGCTCTCAAAAAACCTGGCACATTTTTTAACTCCCATAAACTATATCCATCTGATGGTGGGGTGTTTCCATGATGCTCTCTCTCACAGCAAGTTTGCTTGAAGAGAGGCAGAAAACATGCCTGTGACAAAAATAAGGGCTCCCACCTACCACCTATGTCTCCAGGCCTGAGAGCAGCACATGGAAGACATCCCTGTCCTTTCTCCAGGGTCCACAGGGTGCTCAGGGGTCAGTCCCCCCTGGCAGCAGTGCAGGGATCCTGTGGAGCTGCTCCAGCAGCAGAGCAGTGACTGTGTGGCTGTGCAGAGCAGGGACAGCCTGGCAGGAGCTCCCCCCCTGCAGGGGAAACAATCCCTTTTGGAGAGGAGACACTTGCTGAGCACAGGGCTCAGCACTGCGTGTTACCCCTGGATATCAACAAAACATGGTCCTGCCTCACCCTTTGCAACCTCACTTATAAATACCACGATCTCTGCTTTAGCCGCAACCCCAGAGAACAAAGTTGATTTATTTTTGTTCTTTCAACTGTGGCTTATAATAAAGTGTGAACCCTGCACAAAGCTGAGCTCTGTGCTGGGGCTCTGTTGTTATGAGACCAGTGACTCCAAACACAGGGAGATGGGAACACACCAAAGGTGTTGCCGAGGCATTTTTTACACTGCAAGGGTCAGCATGAGGTAGGGAACAGCTTTGTTTAAAGACTCTGGGCTCCTTTGGCAGGTGGCAGCTCTTTCTCTATGTGGCACAGGGAGTTGGAAATTATTTACAAGTCAGAAACAGCAGCATGCCTGTGAGACTTTTGAGGACCTTTTTTTCTTCTAAATAATTTTCAAGTATTTTTTGGTAGAAGCTGGAGCCCTGCTGAGGTGCACTGGCTTGGCCCTGCATTTCTCCCATTTATGGAACCCCACACACAGGCAGTAAATGCCTCCACTCATTGGCCCTGTATTTCCCTTGCCATCACAGGCTGCCTTTGCAGAGGTCCAATCCTTGCTTCTGGCCTGGCAGCCTTTGCTAAATCACAGGGTTTCACATCCTGCCCCTCAGGCATCACATACTCCCTGCAAACAAGCACTTTCAGTTCTTGCCTGGAAGCTCCTTAACTCTGAATCTGCTGGAAAACTCAGCAAGATAGGGAGGGCTGCATTAAAACAAGGTAAAAAACAACCAAATCCTCCTAGGCATTACATGGAAGGAAAATTAATATTTAAAATACATGCATGATGTAATGGGACTTAAAATAGTCTGTATCCTGGAAAAAAGAGATTAACTGCTTAAGGCAAACTAATGAAAAGGTCACTTGGACAATACTTGCAAAGCACTCCCTGTACTGCATCATGGACTTATCGGTTCTGTTTGACAGGGAGTCACACATGATCCCAAGCACTTATCTCTGTTTTATACTTTATGAAAAATTGATTGACTCCTTTTGCCCAAGAATTTGTGTTAAATAAGAAATAAAACATTGTTTATGGGCAACTTTCTCTTCCCATAGTCAGCAGGGGCCAGTTTTATAAGAATAGGACATCAAATCTTAATACTGCAAAGTACCTGCATATTTGACATGGCAAAGTGAACTCTTCTGTTATTATCTCAGCTGGATCAGTTCCTAAAGCTAAACAGAAACAGCAGCGAACATTTTCCATTCTTTCTGCCTTTAACCAGCTTCCCTCACCCTCTGGCACAGACCACATCCTGTCTGGGTAGTGCCAGTCCTCCCAGAGTGTCACTGAGAGGGGTGAGGATGTCCATCCCTACCACCCCACGTGGTGCTGGCAGTACTGGGGTGTCCATCCCTGCCATGGCAGCACTGAGTGTCAATCCCTGTCACCCCACATGGAGCTGGCAGCACTCGGGTGTCTGGGCTCCTGCCTGCCAGGCTGTGGGTGCAGCATACTGCCTGAGTGTGTTTGGCTGCCCACTGCTTCCTTGTAGCAGCAAATCCTCTGCCCATCTGCTGTCAGACATCCTCTGGTTAAGGGTCTGCAGCGTGATGAGAGAACACTGTGGTGGATGTACAGCATTGCCACTGAATTTGGAAGCTGGGAAGGGACCAGAGATGTGGGCCCAAAGTGGATTTGTTCATCTGGCTAAAATTTCAACCTGCAGCAGTTAGAGCACTCTTGCCTGGTACATCAGACACAAATATAGTTTAACATTGCCAGAGCAGAGGATGGTCCTCTGTGCAGCTGTGCAGCCTGAACAGGGCAGGACTTTGTCAGAAATGGTGTCTTGGACTAAAAACACCCTCCAGCCTGTGCTGAATTCACTTTCTGTTTGCTGGACTGCCCCAGGCTCTGCTGGATGAGAACAGCTCTGGAGCAGGAGAAGCTGCCCTGGCTGCCCCTGCTGCCACATCACCTGGTTCCTGCGACCTGGGGCAACCCAGCTGGGCTTGGGTGGCCCCTCTGCCCAAGGCTGAGGCCACTTGCTCAGAGCAATGCCGAGCTGCTCCCTCCTGTAACTGCCTCATCACTTCCTGGGGGATTTCAAGCTGTGATGTCACTTCTGCAGCACCTTCCACCAATGATAAATTCCTCCAGGAACAGAGAGAAAACGACCCAGAGAAACATCACTACACATAAACCCCTCAATTATACAAAGTCCTGCAAACATCAGATAAGACCATAACAGAGAAAAGGTCACAGCAACACCAGTTATGTCGTGAATAGCAGCAACAAGTAGCAGCCAGTGCCTGATTCAGTCTAAGGCTAGAAAGATGAAAAGATAGAAATGTTGTTGGCTTTAATTCTTTTGTAGTGTGCTCCAGGCAGCTGTCAACTGCTGAACATTTGAACAACCAGGGCCTCCCAAAGGGAAATAACATCTTCGGAATGGCCAGGCTCAAGAAAACACCACATCTTAGATGATGTATTGATGGGGAAAAATAAATTCAGAAGAGAATTTGGTGCTTTGCCGAGCAATGTCCTGAAGATAAGCTTGTACCAGTTCTTCAGTCACGCACTAATGATCTTCAGTTCATTATATGTTATAAATCACTCTGATGGATACAGAAAAGGGTAATAAATGAATAAATAAATAGCAAACACTCTGTGGATAGTGCTGATCATAGAAAGATGAATTAATCATAAACACTGCTTCCAAAGGCTGTGACACGAATGAGCATTCCTTTGATATCAGCCATGCTCTTCTTCCCACCAACTTGTTCTCAAATAAACATCCCAGTAAATATTTGTCTCCTTGCTCTAGCAAATAAAATGAGAAAGGCCACATCCCCTCCTAGCCCATGGAGAGCAATTCCCTGAGGGTCATGCTGGATTTCAGGTTGGGATTCACCTCAGGTCTCTTCAGTCAGCTTCTATCTTGTCATCTCAGTCTAGAGTGGGATCTCTGGGCTCTCTGCAGAGCTGCCCTTCCAATTTGCCACCCTCCAGTACTTGCTATTTCTTCTACCTCTTTTTATCTCTTTCATGGCTTCACTGTCTGATGTCGCATCCTGGTGCTCTCTTCCCTAGAAAGTGTCCCAGGAATTTTGATCCCTCACTGCAGCACAGCCTGCACTGGGGGCCTTTCAGGTGAAGAGATTTCCACTCTGCTGGTGGCACCACAGTCACCTGCAGCCTGAGCCCTGGCCCTGCTGGGTGGCCTGCTGCACTGCTGTGCCACCACAGCACCCACAGAGCCCTGGAGAGGCAGCACAAAGCCCCAGCTCCTCTGGGATGATGCTCCAAGGCTTCCCATGGGCAGGGAAGAGGGGCTGCTGTGCTGGGCTGTGCCCTGCCCTGCACCAGTGAGTCACACAGGACTGAGAGAGGCAGGGAGGAGCTTTCTGGGATGCTGGGATGGCTGTCTTGGACTCAGGACAAGCCTTCCTAACAGCCTCAGGGCTCACTTCCTTTATCTGCTGTCATATGATTGCAAACTCTAATTTCATTCTCTGCCTGCTTTCCTTCCTAGGTGAAGTCCATTCATTATTTTTAACTGTATCCATAACTCTTCCTTATCTCTAAGCCCTGCTGTTCCTCCTGCACAGACTGATGACTTGACTGCATGTGTTCTGTTCCCCTGGCAGCTTGTCTGAGCACAAACCCTCTTGCTGCTCCCTTTCCCTGTTGCCATCAGGTGCTCTGAGGAGGCATTTCTGCCCTGGTATCTCATTCCTCAGGCTGCAGAGGGGTCAGCAGCCTGCCCTACTAACACTCATACTAAAACACCCTGCTTCCTGCAGCAATGTGTGAGACTTGGCCATCTCTCACCTGAATTTGTCCTGCTAAACCTTGGGAATCCCTTGGCAACTCCAGCCCACAAGCAGCCTGCAACAGACACCACACCTCAGCCTTCTCTTCAAGCTGCTACTCCCAGAATCAGCTTCATCTTTAGTGGGTTTGAAGCCTAAATTCTCATATGTCAAAGCCAAATTCTGTCTCCAAGTTGCCCAAGCTCCTGGTCAGCTATTTTCTTGAAAGCAGGAGAGTTCAGGCAATGGGAGTGCTGCTGCAGATAAATCGTGCCCAAAGGGTTTGGAATGCTCTGCTTGACCCAGAGTGTAAAAACCTGCATGAGCAATGCCTCTAAGCAGAAAACTTGTCAGAAAAAATCGGTCTGGTTGCCTTCCTATGTGCAGTATTCCCTCTGCTTATGCTCCACGTTAGCAATGCCTTGAGATAGCAGGGATGGAGGGTGGATAATGGGGGACTTCACTGAGCAATCTGAGGCAATCAGCAAGTTCTCAGCTTTCCCTGCTGCTCAGTTTTCCTAGATTGGAAATGAAACATGGGTGGCAAAAGAACTGGAAGACGCTTTTAAGTGTGGTTCTGGCCTGCACAAAAGGCTCTATAATGTGGATGTTGCTGTGTATTGTTTCTTAATAGGCCCCTCAATTAATTCTGCTGAGAACAGCACAGTGGGAGAACTGGTTTTATCTCCCTGCCTCCAGCCTTGGTTTTAGCTCAGCCAAAGAGGGCTGCCCACTGCTGTTCCCAGCACAGGGCTTGAGGAAATGCTGCTCCAGAGAGAGAGAGCTCCCAGATGAGGACAGCTGCAGGAGGACAGGATGGAGGAGCAGGTGCCAGTGTTCTCAGGTGACAAACACAGCCCCATCTCCTCTCGCTGGCACTGCTGCTCCCCAGGCTGTAAGAAACGTGCTGGGCTCCTTCCAGAGGAGATGCCACCACCGGATCAACAGACTTTGTGCAGGGCTTTGTGATGCTTGGGATAAATCCCAGCCTGGGAGACGCCAGCACAATCCCTTTGCTGCTGCTGTGACTCAGGGGATGCCTGGGCAGGAGCTTGGGGTGTCACAGGGAGGACAGCTCAGGGCAGCTTCTGGAAGGTGTTGAGGTTCAGTTTGGTGAATGCAGAAAATGCAGAAAACCCTCTGGGCTGCAGGCTCAGCTCTGACACCTGCACATGGAGCATTCCTGGGTGGTGTCATGCATTCTTTTGTGGGGAGGACAAAAGAGTGCTCTGAGAAACAACTGCAACTGGGATTGTCCCTGTCTGTCTTCCCAGAATCAGTGCCCTCCAGAATATGGTTCCCCTTGCCCATCCAGAAAAGTGTTTTTACAAACATCTGTTTTATGGTCTAGGCTCGACTCTAGGCTGGACTCTAGGCTCGACTTGCATTTTCAGGTCCTGGAGGCCTGATTGTCTTTTTCAGACCATCTCACCAACCCTCAGTGGTTTTGGAGAGCAAGCACCCTGTTCATGCAATTAGCATGTGCCTCTTTGCTTTGTTCTTCTCTGAATTACACACACAAATAATAAAGCCATCTCTTCATCCACTATTGTCTTTCTTTATGAAATAAATTATAAAGTCGGAGAATAAATGGACATATATGAGAAAGAAACAGATTTAATGAGATTAATATTCAATAATACACTAATAGCTTCACACTGTGAAGTAGAAAGTATTGTAGGTGCTGGAAGATTATATGACATCAGTCAAGAATGGAAGGCACCCAGCTAAACTTAGATCAGTCTGACAAGTGAATTTTTGAGCTGGTTTTGGCTAAGTTTTGCAATCAAGGAATTATGTTTGCTAATCCCCAATGGGACAGCCATGCAAAAGTGAAGTCAAAAGCAACCAAAAAAGTGCTCCTGAGGGTAGATCCTTACCCTGGGGTAGACTTGTATAAAAGGCTGATATGTGCATTCACCTAGTGTCCATCACCCAGCTGGCCTCAGAGGAGGATTGCATGGTGGGCAGGCCCTGGCACAGGGTGCCCAGAGCAGCTGTGGCTGCCCCATTCCTGGAATTGCCTAAGGCCAGGTTGGACAGGGCTTGGAGCAGCCTGGGATAGTGGAAGGTGTCACCCCAAGGCAGGGAACTGGGTGGTCTTTAACGTCTCTTCCAACCCAAACCATTCAGTGATTCTATGAGGACAAAACAGAGGGAAACAAGAGCAGATGAGATGGAGAGACAAAAAGCGTCTGATCTGAGACAAGGTACAAGGTTGCCATGACATAACAGAGAGACACAAACCCTGAGGGACAGCAAAGAAACATCAGAACATGCTGAGGTTCCCTCTTCACTCTTTGTTATCATCATTCAAGTGCTAAGACACATTCAATGGGTTAGATCCTGTAAAAGTGGAGGAGAACCTGGATGCTGTAGATGCAGAAATCCCATGGATTCTGAGCATGCTATACATTTATGTGCATAAGAAATCTCCTGTGACAAAACTTCAGAGTATGAATTTAGGACTTGGAGTCATTATCCAACACTAATTTTCAAGGCACTTGAGGCATTTGTTTGATTTTTCCCTGGAAGCTTTCTATTGTGTGTGAAGCCTGTGTGTGCAGCCTGCACTTTCTGCAGTGGGCAGGGTCCAGAGCTGAGCCCCCAAGGAGCTCTCAGTAGACCATAAAGCTGACAAGCACTTGGAAAAGCTGATGTAACAATATGTCTGTAATTTAAGGGTGAGGGACAGTGAAATTGGGAGATTTGGGAGACAGCTGAAACGCAGAGAAACACAAGACATGTGGGTGTCTGTGTATGGCTGTGCACAAGGTCACTCTGGGCGGAATTTGTTTGCCATTACTGGTGGCACTCAGTGGCTTTGTTGCTCATCTCCAGGAGAGGCAGGACACCCATCTTCTGGTCCTGTTGCTGGAAGCTGGATTATCCTTGGAATATTTTGCAGCTGTGGCTATTTTCATGGTTTGGCAGGTCAGGAAGTTGTCTCTTTTCTTGACAACTTTATGACTTTGTCCTTTATTCGCTCTTCTTCTACTAAGGTTTCCTCAGGAAATTTATACTTGCAAAGAGCTCTGGGGTCCCTGATTAAGCCCAGAATCCCAGTGTTGGAGCCCACAATTCAGATCAGTCAGAGTCAACAGTGGGTTTCTGGGTTCCTTCATCCAGAACCAGGATGTGGGGTGTGTTTACTCTCCTGGCATTACACTCACCTCAGGGGATGGCTTGTCCAGTCTCCATTGCCCCACCCAGATGCCCAGAGGTTTGTTGTCCCAGGAAGATGAGGAATCCCTGGCCTTGGCTCCGAGGTGTTGGAGCCTGACCAAAGCCCAGGAGAATGTCTGTGCTGGGTACAGCCCCAGCCCTGTCACTTCAGGGGACTCTTGACAGTTTCAGTCCATGGCCAGAGCAGAGCATGAAAGTAAACACAATACCCGAGCAGTAAGCGAGAATCCAGTTCCAAATCAGCAGTTAAGGAGGGCATCCATCCTGCCACACGTGAGGTGGCTCCACAGAGTACAGGAGGTCCTGCCAAGATCTTTTTTTGGCTCTTTAGTCAAAACTTCCCTTTGCCTAAATTTCCATTGCTCCTGGGCACAGTATGTGCCTCCCTGGAGCACCCCAAATAACCCTCGCTCGCTACCATCAAGTTATTGTTTCATTTAAATGATATTGGAAGCTCCTCCAGGCCCAGCCAGGGGACTATGTAATATGACAGTTTTGTGCCAGAACTGCTCTGTGGGGGCCAGGAGAGAAGCAGGAGGGACATAATGTGCTTTCCATGAGGAAAGCCCATTCTACCAAGGTCTGCTGGGGCTTGTTCTGCTGCTGGCATGGCTGCCTCTCACAAGTTGTACAGGACTTGATAAAGTCAGACAGCTGGATGAAAGAGCATAAATACCCTAAACTTAAACATGCTATTGAGGAGCTGAAGGCAGGACATAAATAACTGCACTCTCGCTTTCATGTTTATCATACAATTGCAACAGGACCATATTTGGAATAAGTATCCCAATATTTGAATGCAACATGTGATCGGAGTTTATCTGTTGTCATGTTTTGAATAAATATTCAGAAAACTCATTATTTCGGATATCCCCCTCTTCTCACTTTTTCCCAGATGAGGTGGAGCTAAGCAGTTTGGACACTGCTAGAGCTGTCTTTCATGTTTTCAAAAGCCCTAAGCCCTGGAGCTGAGCTTAGCACAGCTCCTTCCTGAGCTGTCCAGGAGTCTGGATGCATGCAGGGTGAGCCCTGGCCAGCAGCCAGCCCAGGGTGTCCCTGTCCCTGAGGTGTGGTCACTCTGCTGGGCTGCAGCTCCTCCTCTCTGGAGGCCCTCACTGGGTGTGTGACAACAGAGAGGCTTTCCCATGACAATGACAAGGGGCCATGACAGCTGCTCCATCCCAAAGAGAGGGAGGCAGAGCATCCTGCCTCTGCCTGCTTGTGATTCACAGACTGACTTTCTCTGCACAGGGTCAATGCCAGTCCTGCAAGCTCTCAGGGAAACACTGGCATCATTTACCCTTTGGGTTTTAATAATGTCAAGTGCCAGAGTCCCCCAACAGCACCAGCCATGATCAGGCGAAGCATAAAAACCTGCCAAAAAAACCTTTGAGAAGGACATAAAAACCCCAGAGGATTAAGTCAACTACAAAGATCTCTTTACACCCAAAGCAGTGTTGTGAATTGATTATACTCATTTGTAAGAAATTCAATCCTGTTACTGTGTGGAGGATGCACAGGCTGGTCTGAACCAGCACTGTGGATGATGTTATCATGGCAAAAAGCTGTTTACAGACAGTCTCTGGGTAACAGAGCTTGCACACCCTGTGGTGAGCATCCCCAGCAGCTAGGCAATGTGTGCTGCAGCCAGTGAAGTGGCCCGGGGTTCTGCAGAGCACGTGAGCCAGTGACAGGGTCCTGAGTGACAGTGCTGCTCCAGGGATGCTTTAGCCAGGTCTGCTGCTGAGGATTGTTCCAGCCCTTACAAACAGCTGATTAGTGCTGTGGTACCTCATTAGGACAATGTGGATTTGATCAGAGCTTGTACCCAAGGTTATCTTTGCTGGGAAATGCAGTGTTGCAAAGTAGCGTTTCCAGTAACATTCCCTTTATTTTCCCTTTCACTCTTACTCTTACTAGATCAGATTTTGGCAAGAGAGCCTTTTGCTTAATTCCATTTACTTCTAAAAACATGAGTTCTGCAATTAATTTCATCTCTCTATTGTCTCAGAAAATGTTGGTCAACAGGGAGAATAATCCTGGACTGGATTTGTGATGTGCATCGGGGTATGGCACCAAACCACGCTGCCAGCTGACTCCCAGGCATGGGATGCATTAGGGAGGAAATGAAATCTGAGGGCATGGTGTGTGGAAAGGCAGGCATGTCTGCCTTGCACGTTTGCACCACCACCAGCACACGTGTGCCAAGGCTCTCAGGCAGACATTCACACCCTCCCACGATGGCAGGGGCTGCAGTGGGACATGGGAGTGTGCTCAGGGGGCGCTGGGGCTCCTGGTGCTGCTGGCACCACTAGAGCAGGGAGGCAGGATGGTGAAATGCTGCCACCTTCTCGAAGTATCTCTTTCAGGAGTTGCTCAGAGCAGGCCACAGGAACAGCCTTTTCAAGTCCATGCACACACACACACCACAGATAGCTCAGCAGAGGAAAGACAGGAAGGGGCTTTCGTATGACATGTTCCAGCAGGGGTTTATTCCAGCATGGAATGCCTAATGGACAAGGCATTGGCTTCCTAAGCAGGGATTGTGGGTTCATGTCCCATCTGGGGTGCCACAACCAATAGGGAAAGAGGGAAAGGAGAAACTCCCACAATTAGGGACATATGGGGAAAGCAAACTGGGGTGGATCACAGTGTTGCAAGGCACCATGGGGGAAGCCTTTTCTTGCAGTCAGGTGGAAACTCTGTGCTGTATCTTTCCAGGGCAGAACCCTGGGAATTCCCCTGAAGGGTTCGAGGGGAACCACGAGCCCCTTGCTTGCACCCAGCTCACACCAGCACAGCCCCACCATCACATGCTGCTGCCGTGGTTCTTCCTCAGTGTTTTGGGCTTCACACAGATGGGTGCTCTGAGCTCTTGAGGCTGATGGAAATGCCATGTCTCCAGAGCCTGAGCCATAAATCTTCCTGGACCCTGCTGCATGCCAAGCTGTAGGAAGCACAAGCTATGGATGAACAAACAGCTCACCACCTTCTGTCATGCAGGGAGCTTACACAGAGGATGGAGGGGGACAGGACAAGGGGGGAATGGCTTCACACCTTCTGAAAGTAGATTTAGGTTAGGTATTAGGAAGAAAGTTCTGTCTGTGAGGCTGGTGAGGCCCTGGCACGGGTTGCCCAGAGAAGCTGTGGCTGCCCCATTCCTGAAAGTGTCCAAGGCCAGGTTGTACAGGCTTGGAACAACCTCGTCTAGTTGGAGATGGAAGTGGATGATCTTTAAAGTCCCTTTCAAACCAGGCCTTTCTGTGATGCTGTGATTCCATGACTCCTTTTCCTCCTTTCTGCTGGCTGCATGGCTACACTTCCATTTGCTTTGTGACTGAGAACACTGGGCTGCAGAAATCTGTCACTCCCTTCTCCCAAGTGCCACTGTCTTTTTGCCAGACTCCCACTTCCTCCCATGCAGAGGACACAGCAGACACAGGTCCCCAGTTGCCAGAGAGCACCCAGGCCTGGGCACAGTCTGTGCTTGGTCTCTTGGTTGCTCTGTGTGCAGGTGAGGGGGTATATGGAGCATTCATCTTCCATGATTACAGACCCATTCAAATGCTCCATTTACACATTTAGCTGCCCTTCTCTGAAACTCCACATCTCAGAAGAAGCACTATGAAGAGGGAAGCGGCCAGGTTGGACATAAAGGATTGTGTCCCTGGCCTGTTTCTTTGCAATCTCCACTGGAAAGGTGCTCTGGTACATCTCCTTCATTCGTGAGGTCCTGCATGGTGACTCAGCCCCTGCAGGTTCAGGCTGCTCCTAAACACAGTGCTCATTTACTCGGAGCAGCTAACGCAGAACAGAGGGTTGAATTTGTTGACACATCTCAGAGAGATCTCACTGATTAATGTGCTGAATCTCAAACACAGGCTAAGACCATGAAATCCCTAACAGGGGTTTAGATCAGAGATAACATAATAATACACAGAACTCTTGGAAACATTTTCAAACCATGTAATGTCTATATTCTTAGTGTTCCTGACAGTGCTAATGGAACCAGAAAGTTGACAAGATCTCCTCTGTATTCAATTCCCCGATTGCTTTTAAACCCCTTTTCGTGTAGACACAGTTCTTCCAGCATCACTTAAATCTTTCAGGCCTATAGGATTTGGGGTCTCGAGCCTGGGGAGCCAAGGTCACTTCTCCCCTCCCTGTGACCAGGGATGAGATGCTGCAAAGGCTGCCCAGAGGGAGATGTCCTTGCAAAGGGCAGGGAGGGATCAGCTTTACTGGTGGAAAGGAAGATGAAACAGGCCAAGAGGAGGATGTGAGCTTCATTTTCTCATCTTTTGTGTCTCTGTCCTGCTTGTCTGCAGCGTGGGGAGGGGAATGATGAAACGCTGTTTGAGTGTTCAAGGCAGGTCAGGGAATGCTTATCACTGTGCCTCATCCCACAGGGAAAGGCACATGAGAGCAGACCATGCAGTGATTCATTAAAAAGCTCTGCTTCCCCCTGTCAGAGCCTTACATGGTGTATAGCTTACTCCTGCTGCCTTAATCCTTGGAAGATGCTGGGTCAGTTTTTCCTGTTCATCTGGCTTTAGCTGCACGTGCTCTAAACACATGGAGCTGCCAAAGTTTCCTGGGCTCTCCAAAGGGGCAAAAGCAAGGCTTTAATTTATCTGATCTGTGTTTCATTCTTTATTTGTAAAGGGAGCAACAGAAGTGGAAAAGGAGTCCCTGCCTTTTCCCATCAAGCCCCACACGTGCCCATTGCCATCGTGTTTGCTCTCTTGAGGATTCACGGCAGGCAGCTCTGGGATTTCATGCTGCAACAGTCAGGAATATTTTCTCTGGGTTTGGAGGCAGTGAGGGGGAAGGTTCCTGAACCCCCTCCGAGATCTGGAACTGGTACAATAGAACGAGCTGAAAAAAGGGATCTTCCCAGCAAGGGCTGTGCGTGTGCTCACAATGACATGTGCTCCCAGGAAGGGAGAAGTCCCCATCCAAACCCCACACGCAGCTGGCTCGGCACCGTACTTCACCTTCACCTGAATCATTGCTAGGTCTCTACTCCCACTGATTTTATCTGCTTCACTTTGCTCGCTTCCTGCCCTCGGGCGCTGATCGCCTTGGCTGATAGGGGACGGAGAGCTGCTGGCAGGGAACATCGCTCCGGGAGCGCAGACACTTGGGAGCAGCCTCCAGAGGGAGATGCCAGCCTGGCTCCGGCAGGAGCAGCCTCCCTGAGCGGAGCTGGGCTCCCCAGCTGTGCTCTGGCTCGCTGTGGCATCACGGAGCACAGTGAAAAATGAAAATTTGGTATATAGCAGCTGAACATAATAGAGCAGCAACATTTATCAGGACCTTTTAAAGTGCAGCTTTACTAAAGAAAAAAAAAAAAGGCGGCAACTTAAAGTTTGGCAAATTGCTATTCAACTTTTCAGCATTTTGCAGATGTCTGTACAATATACTTGAGCTCCTTCCATTTCCTTCTGTGTTTCCTGAAAAGTTTTCTGGGTTGTTGGATTGCTGTTGAGAAAACTCTTCTTTGAGATTTCTGACAAGGTGTTTCCATCTTCCTGTGGAGCTGCTTCTTGGCAGCACCAGATCCAGGCACGGATCTTGAGGCAGCTGTGCCCAGTCCAGGAGGGAGGGAGGGGTGTCAGGACTGGATCCAGCTGCTCCCTGAGCCAGCCCAGCAGCTCCACAGCAAGGGCAGGGTACCCAGAAGCAGGGGCAGCCATCACCTCCTCTCACAGCCCTGTGGCACTAGCGGGAGGTCACTGCCCCATCATGGGCTGCACCAGCACACACTGCATCTGGCAGAGCCTGCAGGGTCCTTGCAGCTCACTGGGTACCTAGGCAGAGCTCTCTCAGTGGTGCTGGGCTCAGGGAGGCTCTGACCTTACCTGTGCTTGCCTTGCTCACCTTCCCAGCAGCAGCCCAGCCTCCCTCCAGCCCCACAGGGACCTGCAGGCTGTCAGGGAGGTGGTTGGGAACCTGCTCCCAGTGTCAGGGAACACCTGACCCCACCAGCAGCACTCTCTGTGTCACGTCCTGTTGGAATTCTGGACACTGAGGATTTTGGGGATTAGTATATCGTAATATATGTGGGGAAACATGGAGAATTTAAGGCGCTGCCTGGCTCCTTCTTCTTCACCTTCTTCTTCCTTCTCCATGGGTTTGGGTGGTTTTCTGTAATTGGGTGAAAAAGGTCCCATTGTGGGCCTTGGGTGGTCATTCTTGGGTCAGAAATATAAGTAATATAGGTGTCACCTCGTTATTGGGTAATTAGCACTTAAATAACCTTGGAAAGAGTTTGAGGTGCTCCATTTTACCTCATTTCTCTAACTTGCTAGTTAGAGCTCATGGCTTGTGAGTCTGTAAATAGATAAGAAATAATAAACATCCAAGTCCAAACATGAACTCCCATGTATTGGCAGAGGAAAAGAAGGCAGAACTGTCCATGTCCCATGGTGTGTCCAGCAGCCAGGGGTCCAGCCCACAACCTGTCCCAGCACAAGCTCAGCCCCACCACCCCTGAGAGCCTCAGCACCTCATCTCCACGCCAGAAGCACTCAGGGGAAAGGGGAAGGGACAAAATAGAGCAGGAGGTGTGTTCAGGACTTTCAGGGATACCTTAGAAACAGTTTGCATCTACCTGAAGCAGATAAGTAAAAAAGTTCTTCTGGGGCCAAAGGAAGAAAACCAGTTCCCAAGCTCTGAGGCTACACTACCTGTAGCCCTCCAGGAGCAGCAATTGGCCTTTTGCAGCCTTCTGGCTCCCCTTCCCTGCCTGGATTTCCCACAAGTTCTCTGCCATTTTCTGTGCCAAAGCCTCTGGTTTATGCCAAACCTCATGTCTGCTGCAGTGTATTTAACAGCCAGTGATTGGGGGTTTGACTCCTCAGGTGGTGAATTCTCCACATTATTGTCAGAGAACATTGTGGTTTCAATTTTTTCCAGTCCTAGGAAATTTTGGGGCCTGCAGAGAATGGAAACTAAATTTGCTAGACCAAATAATTCTGGTTGTTTCCTAGTAGAATAAGCACCACATAAAATACACAGTGACAGTCTCCTAGCTATGCACTGCATGGGTTCAGCAGCACGTCACATTGGGCAACAGCCTTAGAGCAGGATTTGGACCTCAGCTTCTTCCTGGAGCTCTCAATGCCCTGTAAGACATTGCCCCATGCAGTCAACACAGCAATAATTAACACAATTTACAAAACACTGGGTCCTGGGAGCATTACTGGTGCTGCTGTAGGATGGTGTCGGCCACGACAGGAGAGACCTTGGCAGAAATAACACTCCTAATTAGATGAATGGGATTGCATCTTAGTTTTAGCTGATTTTGGAGTGCTGGGAATTGGCTGTGACACCCCAGCATGAATCATGCCCTCGGGAAGTCCATGCCCTCAGGCTTCTGCTCCAGACTGGGAGTTCAGCAGCTGCAAACCCTGGGGAAGACTGGAGAGCATGAGTTTATCATAAAACAAGTCTAACCCACTGAAGTCACAGTGAAAGGGGCAAATGCAATGCCAGGATGTTTCAGGATGGCTCCTGCATGAATGACAGGGAGAAACTGCTGGCAGGAGCTCTGGAGGGACCATGCCTGGAAAAGTGCTTGCAGATCTGGTTGCCTGCTTCAAGAGAGACACATTCATTGCCCTCTGGACATAAGTCTGGGGTGAATTCCAGGAATTGAGAAGATCTGTTCTTGACTCTTTAAGCTAAAGATCTTTGCTGGCAGAAGAACAAATGGGTATGAACTGGTTGTTATGAACTCAATCTGAAAAGGAGGAAATACAGTTTGAAGGTCAGGAGTGAGATACAGGAACAGCCTTCCCTACAAACAGTGGAGGCCAATCAGACCCTTCACAATGGAGACAATTGCCTGCAGAATAAGAGCATGTTGCTGTGTGTAGGGGCAGCTCCAGCTTGGTGATCCCTTATTTGCAGAAGCAGCCTGGCAGTCTGGCTCATCTGGGCACAGGGGATTAGCAGAGCCATGGAGCTGAGGAGAGGTGAAGCAAAGGCTCTGGTTATAAGCCCTTCCTCTGAAATGGTGTGTTGGTTTTGCTCAGTCTTTGGTCTCCCAGCACACACTGAAGTCCATTTTTCTTCCAGACCAGGAGTTCCTGGGTGCTGAGAAGAAGCAGTGTGCAGCTAGAGGGACAGACTTTGCCAAATACTCCCATTCTAGCTCTCCATGCCTCAAAAGTAACAAATGATCCCTCAGAGGTTACCCCAAACCCATTTCTGTACCACACACTCACACAATGGTCCTTCTCAGGGCAGACAGTGTACGTGTGCCACATGCAGCGCCTGCAGCTGGTCATTCTGGGCATCCCCAGCTGTGCACAGCCCCAGGGAACCTGAGCTTCACTTCCAGGTGAGGAGAAGAGGGTGTGCAGAGGGCTCAGCAACAGGCTCAGTAATGGATAGTGAGAGAGACAAGCACAAGCCACATGGGAACTCAGTAAATCCCCCTTATCACACATCTGGAGCAGAGAAGAGGCAGGAGCCTGCTGAGATGTGAGCAGAAGGAAAGAAGGATGTGCTTGTGACACATCAGTGCAGGGTAGTGACAGCTTCTCTCGTGCTGAGGAGCTTTTAACCCCCCTCTCCTGGTGAGACCCAGCAAGTCTCCTCACACAAGCACTTGGCAAGGGGGAGCTCAGAGACCCCACAGCCAGGAATCAAGCTGCTCCCCCAGAGATCTGCCAATGCTCCCTTATTCACGAGCAAAGAGTTCAAACCACTACCCCTGACTTGGCTGTTAGCTCGTGCTCACATCGTGTGACTGATAGCTGAAATCATCTGCCATTGTTTCTGTTCCCTGACTGGATGGCTTGTAACCAGGACACCCAAAAATACACTCTGGTTAGGCTTTTCAGATGAATATTCACTTGGGGCTGAAATTTGCATGTTTCTGCCTTGCAAACACTTGCCCCAGCGAGGAGCAGCTGTGCACGTGCTCACCAGGAACCTCAGCACTCCCAGAAATCCCAGCTAGCTGGACACCAAGCCATGCTGAGCACACATCTTGGCAGAGCTCCTCTCTTTACTGTGTGACAGGCTCTGGGGGGTGCTGAGCAACTGCTCTGAGCACCAGGGGGTGAAGCACTCTCCAAAATCTGACCTGGTTTATTTATGAGCTTTGTGATGATCTCTTCTGCACTTCTCCCCCATGGGTGAATTGTTGCTGTGAGCTTTGTGCTGGAGCTGCTGCCATGACAACTCATGTCACTGTACTGTCACAGCCTGCCCAAGTCCCCTGACACTGCCTCTACACCTCTTTCCTCTGGGCTGCCAAGCAGAGGTGGAAATCATGGATTTAGTAAAGCATTCACAGTCATGACTGTCAGATTTCTGCACGTCCAGCCCATGGCTGGGCCCAGGGTACACAGCACACAGGAGGAATGCAATGCACTGGCTGCACCAGCACCTGCAGTGAGCAGAGTGCCCCACCTCATCCTCCTCATGGGCTGGAGGGAGCAAAAGGGGCATGGGTGGAAGGTGAAGTCACAGGGCAGTGACACAGCAAAGTGTGTGCCAGGCACCCTGCTCTTCTCATCACCCATCATCTTCATGTGGAAACATTCCAGTCTGTCTCTCCAGGGACCTTCAGGGAGCAGGAGCTGGTGCCAGCTGCAGCCTTCTGGGTCCTTGCAGGGAGAACAGGGAGCCAGACACCTTCACATAAGCTCCAACTGGTGGTAAACCCTGCCTGCCTGCCTGGCAGGTGGTCAGTGGTGTGCTGATGGACCAGGTGTAGCACAAAGCTCCTCTCCACTCATGGCAAGGAAGCAGAGCAGTGCCAACCTTGGCCATGCTGACTTTCCAAGGAAGTGCTGTTTGAGTTCCTGGGAATTGCTGTGGAACATCCTTGGGACAGGTTTTGCTCAAAGGGTGGTGTGGCTGCCAGGGAGCACAGAAACAGGACAGACAGGGGTTGGCAAGGACACCAGAAACACCTTCTTTGATGGATGTCTCCTAATTCAGGACTTGACCTTGAGATGGGTTTGAGCCAACAAGGCTTTGGGTGAGAAGTGGAGAGTGAGGAGGGCAGGTAAGCACAGAGCCCTCGATGAGTGCAGCCGTGTGAGGGTCACTGCACTGGACAGCTGCTTGTCCTTTCCCTCCTGATGGCCTGGCAGCAGCAGGCACTCACACATGTGGGGATCAGGACTGTGGGCTGAGTCAGCTGCTGTGGTTCATCCCAGTCCACCTTGCTGCCTGTCCGTGAAGCTGTCTGCACACAGGGGACAGTATGTGCAAACCTGTGCCAGCTGAACCTCCCAGGGCTGTAGGGATAGAGGAAAGCTGCCCTTTAGCTGGAGCTACAGGAGCAGGTGGGTCTGGGCTGCCTCTGCCAGTGTGGGATGTCCTAGGCAGCTGCTGCACAGAGAGGCTGGAAGAGGGGCTGTGACTCCCCACTTGAGTCACTGTGTCATTTTTCTTGGCACTCTGGGCTGACAGGGTTCCCCAGTGGCCATTCCCACAGCCCAAACGCTGCTCAGGGGATCAGCACCCTGCAAACCTTGCCTGTGTTTGAAATCTACTGAGGCAGGTCTAACTTGCCAGAAGATTCAGGGCAGACTTTGCATCCTGAGTAATGCTGTGGGGGCATTCAGGCAGGTGATTCCATATCCCTGACACATCCAGGGCTGTGGCCCTGGCACAGGGTGCCCAGAGAAGCTGTGGCTGCCCCATCACTGGAAGTGTCAAGGCCAGGTTGGACAGAGCTTGGAGCAACCTGGGATAGTGGAAGGTGTCCCTGCCCATGGGAAGGGGTTGGAACAAGATGATCTTTGAGGTCCCTTCCAACCCAAACCTTTCCATGACTGTATGACATTCACCCCTTCAGGCTGTCACCTCACACGTGTTCATGTGGCCTGGGCAGGTGTGTGCTCCAGGTTTCTGAATGGATTGTCACTTTGTCCCTGCTGCTGGCATCAGGAGTTGCTCACAGCACTGTTGGGAAGCTGCCCTGCAGGTGTGCAGGTGCTCTGCAAACACATTCCCAACCTTTTCACAGCAGCACAAGGACCATGGGAAGTTCTACGAGAACCATTAACACTAGTCCTGGTTTTAGCTAAAAATTCATGTCTATGGTTTTTCCTTGCACTTCTAAACATTGTTCCATGTCTCTCTCATTTCTGAGCTATTTGCATTGCATTATTCTTTATTTAATTGTTCTGTGTACAATCTACCATCAAAATACTTTGAATCGATTGGTTTGGGAGGGGCGAGTTCCTTGAATTCCTCTCCACTCCAGCTCATGTCAAGATGCAGACACTGTCACAATCCTACAAAACCAAATGTCTCTCTTTTCTCCCAGGCTTAACTCTGATTTTTTCTTGGTCATTTGGTGTGCAGCCAAGAAGGGATGGGAACTGTCCACCACTGCAACCCAGAGTGGGAATGCAGTTCTATGCTTGCTGAAGGCAGTGATTATATTCACCAGCAAGCTGAGAATCAGAGTTTTGGGTATCGTTCAGGTGGCTTAAAGAGCTTTTCATCAGACCTCACTGCTGCCTTCCCAATGCCATGGAACTGCCTGCTGCTGGACAACATCTGCCTGCACAGACTGGAGAATATTCCAGCCCTGGCACACAGGATGGGAGCCTGTAGGTACTGGGAGGTAGAACTGTGTGGATGTATCCAGGATCTGGAGAGAGGAAAGCCAAAAGGATTGGCTGTCCAGGCCATGGAGGTGGGACTGAGGCAGCAGCCAGTGAGGGGAGGGGTGGTGGGACATGCCTGACATCTTGTGTTCCTGGAGTTTGCTGCTGCCAGGAACGTGCATGCAGCTGGCCCCAGCACGTCTGGGGGTTGTCCCCTTGGTCAGTATGGCAGGGGAGAAAACACCCACTGAATCTGCTGATGGACCCTACTGCTGACTGTCCCCTCTTCTGTCCCCACTGCTGACTGTCCCCTCTTCTGTCCCCACTGCTGACTGTCCCCACTGCTGACTGACCCCTCTGCTGACTGACCCCTCTTCTGACTGTCCCCACTGCTGACTGTCCCCACTGCTGACTGACCCCTCTGCTGACTGACAGCACTCTTTCCAAGCTGGAATGTCCTGTCCCCCCCAGCCAGCCCATCCTCCCAGCACAGCTCAGATGTCAGTTCAGAGACCTTAGTGAGTCTAATTGAGGGCAACTCCACACAGTCCCTCTCGGGCAGTGGTTTTCCTCTGGACAAAACCAGTTCCTTTCTGCAAGGCCCTGGAGCCAAGCCCACTGTGCTGCAGCGAGGTGAGGCCAGTCTAGAGGCAAAGGTTCCCCTGTGAGCACAGCTCTGTTTGCTCACAGAATACACCAGGACTGGGACCCTGCCAGCTCCACTGCCCCTTCTCCTTGGCCCCAGGCACCATCCAGGAGGAGCATGTTTGCTTCTGTCGAGTTTTTCAGCATCCAGTTTAAAGACTGTCTCATTTCTCCTCATCATTCTCCCTAGGGATTCACTTAGCACATTCTTTAGGTGGCATTTTTGTCACTTGCTTGCACCTTTGAGCACACACACACACAAACACACACTCAGATTAGAGTTAGCAAGAAATAAAACTATTCCTTTCAAAACAGAAACTCATTCTTGTCAAGATTCCCATCTATAAATACCTCTGAAAAGGACAAGAAAGTTTAGTTTGGCATGAAAATGTGGGTACCATGAGGAATGCCATTTTTCAGTGCTACCAGAAGGGGCCCTGCAATAGATGCATGCCATGGATACAATCATCCTGCCCGGAATACGTGCCTCTCTTGTGCCTGGCTGTGCACTCTGACCTATAGATTGGGCATGCCTGGGAAGCAAAAGTCTGCAGAAAGCTGCAGGGAGATCCAGGCAGTCTGACTGGACAGGCAACAGTTCACAAATTCCACAAAAAATGCCTTCTACAATGAGGTAACAAGAATAGGAGTCAGACCATGACGAGGGACACCCCCACCCAGAGGAATTTAACATCTCAGTAAAGCCCGTGTGGGAGAGGAAGCAGGCCAAGAAGTGACTTGATGGAGAGGGACTTCCCTGAGCTGGCTGGTGGCAAAGGCAGGTTCCCTGAGCATCTGTGCCAGCCACTGCCCTTTCTCCTAAAGTATTCTCCAACCTGAGGTGTCCCCAGTGCCCCCAGAAGCTGGACACATCTGCAATGACACCTGCTGCTCTTGGCTGCTTCTTGATCTGCCTTCCAGCAGCCCTGGCCTTCTCCATGGCACCTTGCACCACTGCTGGAAGAACCTGCTCTCCACACACAGATTGATCCCATTCCACACCACATCCCAGCTCCTCAGAACCCACTGCTCACCAGCCCTGCTCCCACACTCTGCTCGTGTAGGGCCAGGCTGGCGGCCCCAGGGCTGGTCTGGCTGTGTTTGTGAAGTGCCAGTGCCTGTCTGACTGGCTGATATAACTTCCACAGGCATCTGGGTACCCCCCAAATCAAGTGTGTTCTCAGCAACACAGCAAGAGTTCACCCAGCTTTACTTCTCCACAGGATTCACCCCTTCCCCAGCTGGCTGCCCTGATGCCAGTGTGTCTCCAGCACAACTGAGGGGGCAGAAAGCAGAATGCAAAGGATTCTCTCATCCTCTGCACTCCAGACACTAAACTGGGGTCTGTGGTAGCAGAACAGCCCCTCCTCCCTCTTATCACCCCTTGGGAAGAACCCCCTCTGTGGTGGCTGCTGGGGCTGCTGATAGTGAGGTCCTCAGGTCAGGCCATTTCTGAGTAAAGCCCCCTATCTCAACTCAAAATCCTTTCCCATTCTGGGTTGTGAAGCCACGTCAGGCGAGTCTGAGCACTCTGGGCTGGAGACACATTTGGCTAATCTCTGGCTGTGCCTGGCTGCTCAGAACACAGCTGACACCTGTCAAAGAGATAGCAGAGGTGGCTTCCCAAAGAGGCCTGTCCTCCAAATCCTCCAAGGCTCACGGCAAGTAGGAGCCAGCACCCCTTAGCCCTTATCTCCCAGCTCTGCTGAGAGGAACCTGAGGTGTATGAAGGCAGCTTTATCTCCCAAAGTGACAAAATGACTCCAATAAATAAGCTACCGGGCTGGGGAAGGTCCCAGACACGTTTCTGGGACATGTTTTGAACCACCACAGCTCACTGCTGAGCTGGGAGGAGGAGCTGATGGAGAAGCTGACACTGGGTAACCTGGGAAAAGGGGTGAGAAAGGGGCAATAGTGAGTGAATGGAGCACTAATAAAGAAACACTTTTTTTTTGGGTCAAGTGAGAGAAGTTTTTTTGATTTTTATATAAGGTATGGGATTCTGCAAGTGGCAGGGTGCTTTTGTTTTGGGCTTGGCACAGGTAATTTTGTCAGCTTGCCAAGCAGGGATGCATGGCATAGGGCCCACTCCTCAGAGACAATAAATTGGAATAAATGTCTTACAGCACATCTATTTTTCTACAGTTGTCCCTGTCCTGAATAAGTGTTTGTTATTTCATAACAGAGATGGTTTTCACTGGATTTTGCCTGTCCTGTAGATCATCGCCAGGCAGTTTCTTTTTCTTGCTGTGGCTGCCAGTGCAATCCTTCCTCACACCCCACAGAGCAGAACAGGACCAGGGCACTGAGCCAAAGCAGCCCATTGGAGGGCAAGGTGACACAGGCTCATCCAGAAGCTGTCACAAAGATGTTTGTCAGGAAGATGAGCCTNAATCCTGTCTGCTCCTCCTGTCCTGAGCATGAGAACCAGCCAGGTGTCCCATCAGAGGGAATGGCTCCACCACACACCTCTGGGCAAAGATGTGGGCGTTGCTGACCTGCTCACCAGGCCCTGCACTCTGAGGGTGATGGACAGCCCACAGAAGAATCCAACCACAGAGGACGGGCAGTACTGTACCAGAGCAGTCATCTCCCTCTTTTAGCTCTCTCCCAGCTGCTTCCCTCCTTCTCCTGTACGAGGGAAACTGGTGACCAGAGCCCCAGGGTCAGGGCCATACTCAGAGGAGCAGGCAGTCCTGCCATGTCCTGATTATGTCATTGGAAGCCAGAAAGAAAACCAGGTTTTTCACATTTTTTCCCCAAATGTCATTTCCATTAGGTCGTCTGTTTCAGCCAATTTAAGCTCTCAGCAGAATTCCCACCAAATTTTATATCGACTATTTTAGGGTAGGGTTTAAAAAAGTGAAAGAGTTTGACTAATTTTAAATCCAGTGCTCCCGAGGGACACTTAACAAAACACACAATGTCTAAAAACCTTTGGCGTTTCAAGGAGTTCAAAATAACATTCCAGAAGGGATCTTTAGAAAAATGTTCCTGCACCGGTCCCGTTCCCGCCGCTGGGCTGGGCCGCCTCCCTCTAATATCCCACATTTGTTTTCCATTTAGTTATCAAACCTACATTAAAATAAAATCTCGGAGTAAATGAAATCAAGCTAACCTGCCTCCTTTCGTTTCCAGAATATTTAAGGCATATTAAAGGAGCAGAGCCTGTCTATCTGCATTGCCAGGGGGGTCAGGTAGCTCACGAGCTGCCCCTCTGAGCCCGTGGGATGGGGTCAGGGCCGAGCACACCTTTGCTTTCCCTCATCCCACGCCCTCATGCTCTGCACCAGCAGCCCTGAAACCACTCCAGGAGAGAAGTTCTGGGGTTGTGCCTGCCACCCCCACTGTGATATGGAGGCAGCCCAGCTGCCACTTGCAGGGAATCCATAAATCTCATTTTACACTAATCCAAGGACTCTGTGAAGCTCCCTCTGTACTTTTTGTCTGGAGAAACTGGATGTGTTTAGAGATGGTTTTATTAAAAGAGGCTTGGAAAGAGTTATTTAAATCACCCTGCTCGGCAATCTGACAAAATTACCTGTGCTGAGCTCAAAATAAAAGCACCCTGTCACTTGCAGAATCCCATACCTTATATAAAAATAAAAAAAAAAAACCTTCCCTCGCTTGACCAAAAAAAAAGTTTCTCTATTACTGCTCCATTCACTCGCTATTGCCCCTTTCTCACCTCTTTGGCCTGGTTATTCTGTATCAGGGTTGGTCCCCAGCTTGGTGGCAGGTGGATTGTTTGGGGGTTAACACCTGAAATTCCATGTGGAAATGAGCCTCATTTTTGCCTAACATCACCAGCACCCTTCTGGTGATGGCAGCCCTTTGAAAGTCATTTTCCATTGTCTTGATCTGTGTGGTGGGGAGTGATAGTGACTATGTGAGATCTTTGGGAAGGAAGATTTATTTTGTCTAGTTTATTACTAGTTTTCATAGTATGGATGCCCTTTGACTCAAATATTTAATTTTTAGCTTTTTTTTTTTTTCATAAAAGAAACAAAAATTAAGAATTTGCATGAGTCAACATCTGCCCAGAGAGCATTTGCTGAAATATTAACTGTACAAGTAGCTCAATACAAAGATTTCCCTCTTTCCATGAACAGCAGACGACATTTCTTTTTGTCAGCAAAGATATTTCAGATTTATTGAAGCATAGTAGGATAGTCTGTGTCCCAAACATACAAACAAAACTATAAATAGTTCAGGAAGATAAGAAAAGTATCTTACGTAAATACTCAGCCTAAAATGAATACAGAATCCAGGAACCCTTCCTTGCTGCCCACTATATTTAACATTTCCAGATGTGTCTGGATGACCAGTTTGGGATTAGGGGTCTGAAGCTGCATGGCATAGGGCCCACTCCTCAGAGACAATAAATTGGAATAAATGTCCTACAGCACATCTACTTTCCTACAGTTGTCCCTGTCCTGAACAAGTGTTTGTTATTTCATAACAAAGATGGTTTTCACTGGATTTTGCCTGTCCTGTAGATCATCACCAGGCAGTATCTTTTTTTTGCTGTGGCTTCAAACTCTTTTATCCCTTTGGACCACCTAGTTCTGTGGTCTTCACACTGAACAGACTCAGATATTGCAGTGGACCAAGGGCCTTGGTGAGCTTCACATTATCTTGTCCAGGAAAAAATGTCCCACCTTGCAGTCTGTGACATGGACATGAGATGACAGCTGAACTCCATATCTAATTTTTAGGCAGTCCAGTCAGGAAGGATGAATGCAGCTCCCAGAGAGCTTACAGCAGAGCAGGGACTAAAGGCATTCCCTGCTTGCTCCACCACTGTCACTCCCACTTGCACAGGGAGGAACAGCATCCCACAGCCACCATGGCTCAGGCGTGGGCTTCTCAGAGTGTCTCCTCCTTCTCAACCAGAGACATGAGGCTCTGAAAAATCCCTTAGTACATTCAAGGAAAAGAAAAAGGGAAAAAATTAGTTAATTTCTAAAAAGAAGTTTGTAAGAAATAAGAGGTCATAAAACAGGCACATTTGGCTCACCTTCCCTCAGAACTGAAAGGTGTTTTAGAGCTGTGTGCAGCATGATTTTATTAACAGGAGTTTCCCTTTCATCTGCATTAGAGTGGCAGGCCTGAGTTTACACAGCATTTCAGGGACCTGACCAAAGAACTTCCCTGTGTGCTCCCAAGCCAGCAGCAGGCAGCTGCTATCCCCAGTGCTGTGATATTTTCTGGATGCAGAGCTCTGGCCACAGGCACACACAGCCCGTGTTTGCACTGCTCAGGCTCTAGCAGCACCTCTATTTCTCATCGGTCAGAAAAAAACCAAACATAAACATTACAAGGTTATATACAGCACTGATTTCTATTTTTGTCATCTTTAAAATAGTAGGTAAGTCCCGTAGTTCTATCCAAGTTGGCCCAATTCCTCTTTTTGTTTGTTTGGGGTTTAATTATCTTGGAAGAAATTTGCTGGTGATTTCGGGTCTCTGCTGCAGTGCCGCAACCAAGCCTGTGCTCAGGTTATTCACTTCCAAGTCTGTGTTTTTGCAAAGCTTGGCACCTCCATGCCCCTCCCCATCAGGGAGAATTTCAAAGTCTCTGCTTTCTCTCCTCCTTGAGTAGCACAGACCGAGGGGAGTCTTGGGGAGGCTGCTGGCAGTGGGATAAAGCACCAGCTCTCTTTCACCGCTCCCATTTCTGAGCAGACAGCGACTGGTGGAAGAAGACAGCAGAAAAAAAAGCTTGTGAGGGGGATTTTGGCAGCAAAAGGGCAGTGCCCTGTGGAGAACTGTGGGAGGAACTGGGTCCTGGGGAAGCTGGCAGCTCCTGGGCTGGAAAGGCAGATGCTGAACAGACCCGTGCGTGAGCGGGGCTTGCAGCAGGCGCTGCGAGCAGCGAGCCAAGGTGCAGGACAGTAGCAGCCTGAAATTTTATAAATAAACAGTGCTTGCAGATGGCAACAAGCAGATTCCTGTTCCTGCCCCAGGTCTGCGTGGCTGTGCAGGATGAGATGCTGTTCCCCAAGGCTGCTGTGTGCTGGAAGCTCTGCTGGGTGCCCTCAGCACAGCTCTTCGTCCTCCTGGGCAGGCAGAACCCTGCAGAAGTGCAGATTCTCTGGTTTTCAGCATTGGCTAAAGTCAGGAGCAAAGGGGAGAGAACTGGGCTGGAGTAAGTTCATATGTGAGCGGGAGCTGCCTCTGTTCTGCCCCAAAGCACCATGGCCATGCTCATGTATTCCTGCCAGAGCTGGGCTGAGGGGACACCCAGGAACAGCAGCGAAAGTTCTGGGCTCGGGTATAAGGGTTAAACAGGACAAGGGCAGGGCACTCAAGCAACAGTGATGGAGCCAACATCTCCTTGAGAACAGGGCCCAGGGAGACCAGAAGAAAGCCCTGTCCTGAGAGCACCAGGTGGGATCAGTGTCTGTGCATCCCTGTGCCTGAGGCACTCAGCTGAGTCCAGAGGTCACCTGGGTGGGGAGGGCTGGCAGTGCTGCATGCACAGTCCTCCAGGAATCTGACAGTTTGAGTGAAATTTGGGATCCATCTGCACCCTCTTCCATGGCCAAGGCAGGCAAGCAATGGCATAAGATTCAGCAAAATAATGCATCTAATCCGCCTGAGTAATGCTAATGCAAGCCTCTTGATTAGTGTTTAGAAACCAGGCAAACAATTGATTTAAAATAATTGGTAAATTATGATTAAATAAAAACATTTATACAAAAGAGTTTGTCATTGATATGGTTAAATAAATATTTGTAGAAGTAACTTATACTTGGCCCGGTGCCTGGGCGATGAGCTCTCTTGGGCTGGCTGTGGTTTCATTTTAATAAAGACCAGAAGGCATTCCAGGAATACATAATGCTCCCAGCCCATCCGATGTATATCTGGGGCTTTAGCTCTGCTCGCCACTAACCCAGGCCCAGCTTTGTTTGGATCCCTCGCTGGTGCTTGTCACACCCCTCCCCAAAACACCCTCCTTGTTTCGGGCTGAGCCATCACACAAGTGGTGGTGCCCAGGTGGCTCCGTGGGCAGGAGGGAGGGATGCAGATGGGAACATGGACGTGGTGGGAGCAGAGATGGGGCAGTGCCGGCTGCTCTGTGGGGAAGCCTCGAGCTCTGGAGCTGCTGCAGGGCTTAGAGCAACACAGCTCTTATCTGGCCCTGCTCGGTGGGAGATTTCCAAGAGCTTTACAGAGGGGTTAGCCTCATTATGGCCAGTTAGAGATAAGGAAACCCAACGGAGACGTGACTTGCCCAAAGTCCCACTGAGGAGGGAACAGAAGCCAGGTCACCCCTGGCCAGGCCCTGTGGAGTCTCCTCAGCTCTTGGGGTATTGCAGAGTTGTTCCCCTCTGCTCCACAGCCTGGCAGTGTCTGCCCTGCCTGGGCATCCAGCTGCTCCATGGACCAAAGGGACTTTTGGAGCCCCTCTGGCACTTGCACTGCCAAGGAGCTCTGGAAACACCCACAGGGTGAAGGGTGAGGGGGGACACAGGTCAGAAAAATGGGTTATCTGGGGGCCTGGGGGTGATACTGGCACTGCCATGGCTTCTCTTCTTCATTTCCAGCCAGCCACCGAGTCACCAGTGCTTGGAGCAGCCAGACCAGGCACAAAATCCTTCCTCTGCCTGTACTGGCCACCCAGAAAGCAGCCAAGGGTTCATTACTGCTACAAAACACACCATCCTGGCCTCACATTTCTCACTGCCCTCAGCACTGGTCATGCAGCTCCTCTCACCAGTCCTGCTGGCCGGGAAGTCCTGTTTGTAGAGACACCACACTGGCCCCAGCCTCATCTTCCTCATGCTCTGGCAGGGGCTCCTGAGCTGGAGGGTGAGGGCTGCCTGCAGGAGGTGCACATTTGGCTGGCAGTAAAGGCAGGAGAGCCACTGGACAGCCCTCACTGGTATCCAGCAGCACAGCCTGGGGGTGGGAAGGAGTGCTTGGACCCTTGCTGGGGTGAGCGGTGGGGCTGGCTACAAGAGGAAGGACGCAGGCAGCCAGCTCTAGGCTTGGCTTGCACCATTCACGAGGCACTGGTGAGGTGGAGGGAGGAAGTTCCTGCTCTGCTGGGCTACAGCATTTGAGGCTTACTCCAGTCCCCACTTCAAGGGGAGCTCAGCACCTGGGAGCATCCTGCTTGTGGCCTGAAGCATCAGAACAGCCCTGGGTGTGACAGAAGTCCCTTGAAGGGAGCAAGTCACCAGCTCCATTGGGAAACATCCCCAGAATGTCATCTCCAGTGGATTAAAACAGAAATTTGCCTGCCCCAGCTGTGAAACACAGAAATTCACAGTCCCACTCACTGTACAGCTCCCTCAGCTGTGCCTACAGGGAACTCACAGAGCCTTTCCCCAGTTCTCCTCTCCACAGGGACAGGGGAACCAGACCCTCCACTGGCTGTGAGTCCACACCAGGGCCATGCTCAGGGCATGTGCTGCTGCCGTGCTGGACCTCCCACCAAGGCTAGAGCCCTGACCTTGGTGTCCCACCACAGTCATGAGTCAAGAGGCAGCTACTGGTATCTCCCATCCCACATCCCATCCTCCTGGACAGCATGGGCTGTGTCTGGCCTGGCCCTTCCCCCTGCTCTGCATGGGACAGAGGAGGTCCCTGAGTGCCTTGAGCTCCTGCCAGCACAGCCCACTTGACCTGAGCACTGTGCTCCAGCCAGCGACCCCATGGAGAGCATCACCCCTCCCGCCGACCTCCCTCAAACCAGCCTCAGACCCTGAGCCTTTAACTCTTCCTTCACCTGCTCTGATCCCTTCTGCCCTCTGTCCTGAGGCTCCTGGAGTTGATGGAGTGGCTGCAGCCACTGCTGCTGAAGGACCAGTGTGTTCTTCAACAAATTAGAGCTTGTTATAGGTTGTGCCACCT
>JANPWX010000300.1:186470-212656 GCA_024734555.1 Trochalopteron elliotii
GTTTGAGTCACAGGGTGCCAGTGAGTCCTGCCTTGTCCTTGAGCTGTTCATGGCAGGGTTCTGCTGAGTGGTGGAGTTTGTTTGTTGTTGTGATTGGGATGTTAACTCCATTAGAGAGGACATTTCAAGTACAGTGGTCTAAACATTAGGAAAAATTAGTAAGGAACAAGACTCTGGCCACCTTGCTAGACAATACAGTAGAACTCTGTTTACCAGCTCAGCTCAATGCTTGAGGATTGATTTATTTAAATCATCTCTCCCTTACCAGTCATTAAGGTAAATCCGCTTTATCAGATGTAGCATGAGCAGGAAATCACATCCAGCCCATGGTAAGCAGGGAGCTCAGCTCAGGACAGCTCCATTAACCTCACCTGCCAGGTAATAAGCAATAGGCCAAGAGGAAATGGTCTGAAGTTGTGCCAGGATTTAGGAAAAATTTCTTTACTGAAGGCATGTTCAGGCATTGGAACAGGCTGCGCAGGTGGAATGGCCATCCCTGGAAATGTTCAATAAATGTGTAGATTATCTGTTTAGAGACATGGGCAGTGGTGGGTTTGACAGTGCTGGGTTGGTAGTTGGACTGGATGATCTTAGAGGGCTTTTCCAACCTAAATGATTCTGTGCTTCTGTGGTTCTATCAGATGGACTACATGAGGGTGAGAGACCCCAGGAGTTCTCTGCTGTATTGCGGCACTGATGAATCAGAGCCTCTGGGGCCATGAGTGTAGAAGCCCTGAAATTCCCATGCCCAACCCAAACTGTTTAGGAGTACTTCCCAGAAACCACGGGATTAAAATAAAATAAAATAAAAAAGCAACCAAAAAAACAATCCCAACAAAACTTCAAACCAGTCCTGAAGTATTCTTATGACCTAGAGGGAATTTAGGCAGCTTTCTAGGTGAGACCCAGGTGTCAGGGAAGCTGAGATCTGTCTTTGACTTAGCTTGGCTTATACCACTTACATTACACAGTAAAAGATGCCACCAGATCATCCACTCAAATGAACCAGAGGTGGGCTTGGGGAAGGGAAGCCTCAAAGGGTCTGTTTCTTTTAATTTTGTGTGTTTGCAATCAGCTTCTCTTCTCTGAGAGTGTGTTTGGTAGGTGGAGAGGGGTCCTCCATTACAACGGTGTCCTGGGCCTCCTTGGGATTGCTGTGGCACGGGAAACTTTGAGCCAGGGTTTAACCCTGCCCCACATATCCTGTGATGGGACACGTTCTGGGTGCCTGCAGCACACGGGAGCATCTCAGGTGGATAACCCCTTGGATATAGCCACACACTGGGGAAGGTTAGGGAAAAGCTCTGGGCACACCCAGGTGACACACCTGAGCATCTCCTGCTCACAGGGCAGCAGCAGCCACCTCCTGTGCCCCCCTGATGGGGTTGGCATCCCAGGCAGTGCTCAGCTGGAACGACTTTCCCAAAGCTATCCTCTCGCCGGGACACTTGTCCCCACCCCAGCCTGTGCGGATTTATATATTTTACTTTCTCTGAATGTTCTAATTCAATCCCCACATTTCTTATGTTGGAGTATGAATCCCCCTGGGCCAAATCCATACATCAGCCCTTCCCTCGTCTTTGGGAACTGAAGCCCCCAGCCCCGCCGAGGTGCGGGACCCGTGTCCCACCACGCTGCAAAGAGTTAAGCCCTGGCTCTGTTGATATTTCCAGTGGCTCCCAAAGTCGGCGGAGACGGGGAGCGCCCGGATTGGCTGCGTACGGCCGGTAGTAATTAGGATCAGATATCAAACTTCTGTCTTTGCTAAGACCCTTTCCGATAGTCGCTGCTCCCCGCTAGACGATGACATCAGCCAGGACACCCAGCTGCTGGTAGTAAACTCCGCGCGGGAGGAGGCTCCTGCTGGCTCCACGTTAATTAGTTCAACACTGCACAGGGGGAGCAGTTGGTGTCTGTGCAGGGTCAGTGCTGGATGGGACCAAATCTTACAAAGCCACTTGCTGCTCCTTGCCAGCCGGCTGTAAAAGCACCCAGAGAGTCCAGGAGAGCTGGATGAATCCTGAGCACCAGGCACGGTTTGGTCGGCTTTTCCCTGTGGAGGAAGTTAATGGTTTAAGTGAGGGGCGTCTGGATCTGGTCCCTGAGTCACCATGACACTCCTGGGGTCTGAGCACTCCTTGCTGATTCGGAGCAAGTTCAGATCAGGTAGGGAAAACCTTGAGATTTCTCTTAAAACTTCTCTCTCTGTCAAGCCGTAGCCACAGACTGTTTTGCATTAAATGTTCGGAAGCAGCATGTGAGCAGAAGACCCGTAGAGCTGTCACGGCTTTGCTCTTACACAGGCTGTTCCATAAGTGGGGAGACGCATCTTCCTTCCTCTCTCTTGCCTTTTTTTTTTTTTTTCCTCCTGGTTTTTCATTGCCTTTGATTTATGTCTGTGGTTTATTTTGGTAAAACTGCAGTTCCCGGTTCTCCTGCTCTGGCCCTCTGCTGCGAAGGATTTGGGCAGGGAGCCAAAAGGGCATCTGGGATAAACAAGGTGCCTAATGCCGTCCGTGTATTCCAGGTACTCTTGCGGGTCTGTGTGGGATAACCACTGAGAGAGGATGGGCCTGACACTCTCTCTGACAGGCAGGCAGCCGAGCTTGTTCCATTAGAGTCGTGACTAATTGGAGAAAAATGAATTTGAAGAAATGCGTCATTTTTAGAAGTAAAAATAACAAATGGAACACGAAAAGTATTTAAAGTGACATCATCAGGAAAATAAAACGGGAGGCACACAATTGATTGCCGCTCGCGGAGGGCTTGCGAGTCAAACATGCCTCCAGCTCGTAAGTCAGGGGAAGCACCAGGCAGGGGCTTCTCCGAGGACGTTCACTGAGTGAAGGTGAGTGAAGGTGAACTATGGGACGGTGGCTTCTAGATCAGCCCCTCTGCTGGATGTTCATGCCTTTAGTCACTGGCTGCGTCTATAGTAAGTATTCTCTCTTTGGGACTGGGTATCCTGACTTATAGGGTTTTTTGGGTTTCTTTAATGATCATAACATACTGCGAATTTTAACAGTAATGCCAAAAATTAAGTTCTCAAGGTGCTTTCTCTGACCTTCCCGGAGGTGAAGTTCTCCCTGGGAATATTATCTGTGAGGATGTGCAGATAAATCAGCTGCATGTGCTGTACGGGATGCTTTAAATCCAGACGGGGCAGTCACGTTGGAACATGCACCCGGTCTGGCATGTCACCCACGCCGTGTGTGTTTTTGCCTCCTTACTCATTGTAGATAATGAAATGGGAGATTTATGGTACTGATGGGAGACATGAGTGGTGTTATCAGGATCTCTTAGATAGCTGGGTGGTCAACTTAAACTTTGTTTTCTCAGCAAATACAAAGTTGGCAATTGGTTGAAAACCCCAGAGTGTGTGTGCAAACACAAGTGTCCTAGTCTGGCTGAATTATACAAAGCCTGGGTCCAGGTCTTTGGTGTGGTTTCCATATCGCTCTGATCTTACATTTCATTAGATTAAGTCATTCCTTAAATTTTGTTGGTATATTGGTACACTGCTGTTCATTTGAAAAAAATCTCAGTCTGTAACAATTCCTCCAGCATGTACAAAGCAACACTGCCACCTCCCTGAGGAGCGGAGGACGGGCTGTGCATTGTCCCTGCATTCTTTTCAAATGAACCAGGATTGTTTTTAAGGCTCATTTCTGGTTTATTTGTAAGCTGGCTTTATTATGGAACCAACAGCGGGCTCTCTAAACATATTTTTCAAATGATTCTCCAGGAAAAGTAAACTTTGTGGGTCTTTGCGTCCATAAATTCTTGTGCCTTTCAGCGTTTCTAGGACAGTCAATTTGTGTGGCATTCTTTGGTTCATGATTTATTCCCACAACTGCTATCCCTTGCAATGGCCTGGTGAAAGGCAGGCTTCCCATTTGACAAGATTTCTCTGCCTGTTGATTTTGTTGGAGCTGGGCTCACCGACATCCCAAATGTGTGTCTGCACCTCGCTGTCCCCATGGTTGTGACTGCTGCTAGTGTGGGACAGGGCCACAACACAACCCTGGTTGTCACTGTGTGAGGCAGGAGGGGAGACCAGGATGCTGACAAACACAAATAAGTAAATGAAGCTGCTTTCAGCTTTTTTTGTGTTGGATTTTTGTACTGGATTTTTTTAATAACATGGGGAATAGAGAAGAAAAAGCTGACATTTGATAGAATCTCTTTTATTTGCAGAGCTTCCATGGCACAGTTTCCTGTGGTGTCCCTGCTCTGTGTGCAGGCTTTGTCAGCTGTAAAGCCCCACAAGGATGGCAGGAGGTGCAGAGCTCTCGTTTACCATCTTCCATTCGCTTGGAAGAGGTTTGAAAGTCTCAAACAGCTCATGGCTGTGCCCCACACCATCCTGCATGACTCAGGGGCTGTGACAGGGGACAGCAGCAGCTCCAGAGCTGTGTAGCTTGCAGAGAGGCAAGAGGGATCAGCCCCCAAAATACCAAACCCCAAGGAGCCGCGCTGAGTCGTGCGCCATCGCTTTGGGAACACTCTCGAGCCAGCAGGTGTGAGGCTCTGTTTGCTCCCCAGGTTTGGGAAGGATTAGCTGTGCTCCATGACTCATGAGGAGTCTGAATCCCTTTTGAAGGATTCCAGGCAAATATTAAAGAGGGCTGAAGTAAATCTTAATAACTAAACTTTCGCTGTCTCTCCCTGGCCTGCACATGCTGAGCAGCTGAAGGAGCTATGTGAGTGTGTTAAGGGGAGCTGGAGATACATTACTTGATGTTTCCTCCTCTCAGAATCCCTTTAATCTCTGTGCTATGCACCAGGCAGAAAGTGGAGCAAGGAGGTGGCAGCTGGAAGATGGTGGCACTGGTGTGGCTCCAGGGCCAGCTCTCTGGTCCCTCACTTCCATCTGACTGCATCAGTAGCAAGGAAACGTGTGTTTATCCAGGAAAGGCTGCTGTGGTGCTGGCAGTTGCTCTTCTCGGTGTGCCCTGCAATCATCCCTTGAGTTCCACAGTGGTTTCTCCTGTTCTGTCTCTCCAGTGATCCCAGTGAAGGACCAGCACAGGAAAATCACCACCATGCTGCAAGTCCTGCAGGGTCCTGCTTCCCTTCCTCAAGGATCTCTGTGCCTCTTTATTTTGTCTGTTTGGCCAAAGATAAATATTCTGATCTGAGGTCATCCTGACCAATTTTGCAGGAATGATGATTCTTTAAGTCTGCCATGCTGTCCCATACAATCCAGCTATCAATGGGATTGCATTAAATCAACAGGACATCCAAGTGCTGTTCCAGAAACACATTTAACTCTTCCCAGAGATGATCACTTGTGTGATCTCTTGCTCTGAGTACAAACCAATTGTTTTTCAGCAGTGGAGAAGCATTGGCATCAGACAAAGCAAACAAAGCTGACAAATGCAGATCCAGCCTTAGGCCTGACCTTTTTTTTGCAGCTATTTGGAAAGAGCTTAGAAAGCCAACATCTGCCTAACTTCAGTGGTAATTCAGATAATTGGTGAGAAGTGAAAGTTTAACACTATAAATAAGGCTCTGCATGGTTTGGCATGGGGTACCAAGACCTAATTGTGGACACATGGGTGTGGGTTTGCAGAGAAGTCTTGCCTGGCTCCGTGGAGGAAAGTATTCATGCTTGCACATAGGGCTTGAATGAAACTGAGATGGGAGAGGAATTTATTCTGTCTGCCTCTGGTGGCGAGAGTGATTTGGACCAAAATCAGCAGGTCAATAAAGGCAGAAGAGAATAGGTCTTGGTAGGGTGTTTGGCCAGGCGTTTTGGCAGAACCTTTATTTTGATTTTCTTGGTGTCCAAAGATAAAGCATGCGCCTGTGTTTCCTCTCAGATCCTGAACTCATGCAGGTCACAGTCTGTGTGTGTGTGTTCAAACCATGGGCTTGCTGTAACTGATGAGACTGTTTTGTGAAGCTTTTGTAAAACACTGACTTGATGTAGATGAGTTTGTGCTTGATTTTCTGGCATCTTATCTGTCAGTGTTTTAATGGGCAGTCAGATGTTTCTTTGTCAGTCAAGCATGTGTTGTAGCACAGATTGAAATGCACCTCACTGTGCTTCAGAGGACATCTGTCTGGGCTGCTCATGGGGGTGCTGAAGGGGTGGCTCCAAGGGGAGAGCCTGGTCTCAGCACCATGGTGAGGCTGGAGTTGCACATTGTGATGGATTCAGAGGGATTTCACATCTGGTTGTGTCCATTTGGTGGTCTGGGCTCCTTGCTAGCCAGCTGTGCTAGCCTAGCGTCTCTTCCAAGGTATCTGAAGACCTGGACTTGGGATTAGAAATGTTGTTCTCACCCATGCAGAGATCTTTCAGTGCAGTCTCCCAGGTAACACACACATTTGTAGCACATCTGCCTGTTAGAAAATGCTCCCAGCTCTGAAGTGACATCACAGGCAGAGATAAAGCAGTGCCCACTCAGGAAAGGACTGAACCAGGGCTGTCCATGGCTGTCCTAGCTGAGCAGTGCCATGTCCAGCCTCGTCTCTGAGCTTCATCTCTGCTCACACAGGTCCCACAGAGGTCATGTTGTCAGAGCTGGGCCTGGAGACATCATGTTACTGAGAAATCACTTCATGGCTCAAGGCTATGGGCAGAGCAGATGGGCTGAGATCCATGGAGGGCTCAAGACAAAGTTTGGCCAAGGTGTTTTTGCAAAACAGCAGCTCCAGAAAGTCCTATGAGACTCTTCTGTGTCAGCACCAAGGACAAGCTGGCTTGTCACCCAGCTCAGAATCACTCCATGCTGGAGTTTGATGCCAGCCTGCTGCTCAGCTGGGAAGGAGCCCCATGGTCCTGCCCACATCCTGCTTTGAGAACTGACTCCTGCTCCTGGAGCAGCCGCAAGGAAAAGACACAGTCCTGAGAGGGCCATGAACAACATGATTGAACCTCCCAGAGTGCCAGCCCTCATCCTGCCCTGCTGGGACCTTGGGACAGTCATTGAGGCAGCTCCTCTTCCCCATCAGCCTCACACAATACCTTGGGCATTAAATTAAAGCCAGCCTCACAGCCAGCAGCCGTCCTGCCTTTCAAAGGTGGCTGGGTCAAAATCAAGGCCAGGAGTTGGACTTCATGATCCCTGTGCATCCCTTCCAACTCTGGATATTCTCTGATTCCAGGGCCACTTTCTGCCAGTCAGTGTGTGAGCAGGGGCAGGTCACCAGCTTCCTCTGGGACACACCATGGCCAGGGACAGGCCTGTGTTTCACCTTTGCTCAGCTGTTGTTTGGTGGGCTACAAAACTGCTGCTGTTGCCAACAGGAGTTCCCCCTCCCCACTCCCAATTTGTTGCCAGCTCCCCCCCCTTTACCCCAGCAGAGCTGTCCCCATCCTGTCCACCACTGAGGTGCACTCACACTCCCCAAACATCAACTCTGAGCCACGAGGGTAGGAATGAGCTACTGGTGGCAGAAGGGACAGTGACTTGCTGCTGCTTTTTCAGTGCTCTTCTTCTTCTTGGAGACAGACCAGCCCCAACACTAGGTGAGGTCAGGTCAGATCTGGCTTTGCCTGCCTGTCCTAGTGCTGAGCCCCATGAGGAGGGCACTTCCCTGACTCCATGGGGCATGTGCCTGGTGCTGCTCAGACCAATTCCCCAAGGAGAGGATGGTGCTGGGAGTGCTCTGGCAATACCCCAGTGTGGGGAGGCTCTGATGCAGGTGATAAAAGTCCCATCCCATCCTGATTTCCTGCTGAGCACCGGACTCAATGTGTCCTCACAGGCTGAAGCAGATGGTTGGATCTGCCTGTTCCTGGGCTGGAGAGAAGATTTGAAGATGTCTTTTCTGTGCATCATCAGGCTAAGCAAGGCCCAAGCTGTCCTCTGAGCTTTCTACAGCTCTGAGGTCAGCTCCTAGAGGGGAGGATGACTCAAGACTGCATGTCACAGGCAGTGCTCAAAGCTTGGGCCGCCAGAGGCAGCTGTGACTGATGCCAGGAAGTCTTCTTTGCCCCACTGACACAGCCCTGCTGCACAGGACATTTCTGGAAGCCAGAACCAGTGAATGGGACTTGGTGCTAGCAGAGAAATGAGGAGTATTTCTAACAGAAAAAATTCATGAGCAAATTCACTGGGATAGGTCTGCCATGTCTGTCCTCATCCCGGGAGGACTCCTCATCATGGGGTACCCCAGGAGGGGGCAGGATTCCTGAAAGAAAGGCTCAAGGAAAGGCTATCTCTCAGTTGGTGGTGGCACAGGATGATCAGTGTGCAAAGCTGCTCCCTGGCTGGCACTTCTCACCATGCAAACTGGTGCAGGCAGGCAACAAGGATGCTGGGGATGGCTGGGACCAAGATTGTCTCTTCAGTGCTCCAGCCACCACTTTTCATATGATAAATGATCTTCTGAAGTGTTAGCAGAGCAGTTCCCTTGAAAAATAAGAACGTTCATGAAAATTTAATTCCCATACAGAGCTCAGGCCTCAGACATACAGCAAAGGAAGAGGAAAGGAATGCAGCTGGGGTCAGACACAGCTTCAAGGAAAGAAGCAGCTGAATGGTGGTTTGGATGGTGCCAGGGGTTCCTCCAGCCCTGCTGGTTGTCAGGGAAATGTGCAAGCCCTAAAGCTGTCATCTGCCAAGCTGCAAACTGCAGCCCTGCCTCAGAGGCTGCCTCCCTCTTGTGCAGGGATGTTCAGCATTTTTTTCTGACACTGTCCACTACATTTCTTTAAATGGTTTGCAACAGGTTTTGGAAGTCCATAGAAATATGTGAGAGTCAAGTCATGCATCCTATTGCATGGGGAGGTCCAGACTGGGATGAATGTTTGGTGGCTGAAATAACTGTTTCAGCTGTTGAGTGTGTGCTGCTCCTGGAAGTAGCTGGTACTTGCACTGGCCTTTTTTGACACTCCCATCTTTTGACAGCACACCCCGAACAGACAAGGCTGGATAAAACTTTCCTTCTTGCCCTGTAGCTTAAGGATGGGTCAGATTTAAGGACATTTGTAAGCTCAGCATGGCCCATGATGAACTCCTTGTCTAGGGGAGGTGGCCTGCCCATGGAATTGCTCAGCTCTCACACCAGAGCAGTGAGTGACATTGCTGGGTCACAGCCTTTCTACCCATCAGCACAAAAACCAAATGGGAAACCTTTTCTCCTCGCACAAAATTATCATTACATAGTCCCAGACCCCCTCTGTGACAGTCTGTCCACGGCAGGAGGCAAAGGAGAGGTTGTGAGGTGGAGCATGGAGCAGCTGCAGTGGGGGGATCCCCCAGACTGTGCCCTGCTCACTGGAAGGCAGTGGGATCTGGGGAATCTGGGCTCCCAAGCAGTGGGAGAGCTATGGTAGTGAAACCCACACGTTTTCATCACTTCTTGCAGCAGCCCAGATGATGAATCTTACACCCACCACACGGGAAATCATCATCACCTTCCAAGCTATGCTCCAAGAGGATTTGTATCCTCTCCTTTTTCTCCTCACCAGCCTGGCTGATAGCTGGCTGCTCCAGGGGGCTGGTGAATTGTTTGTCTCTAGGAAGGGCTATGAAATAAGCAGGAGCAGCAGGGAATGTGGGCCCTGAATGCACTGTTAGAATCTCCCTTGCCTATGTGGATGTGGTACATCACTTGGTCTGGCTGTGTCGGAAGTTGGAGTGAAATGATGCAAATAATTTGGCACACGTGGGAGCTGTGAAGGGAAGTGATGGAGGATCCTCACTCAGGATATTTTACAGCCTGATGGGGCACTGCTGTGTCCTTGGCAGGGTGGTGTAAGTGACTCGAGAAGGCTTTGCTGTCTCTGATTCCTGTTAATAATGTGATGTTGTATGTAAATTGCCTCAGTTGAAGGCAGGATGCTCTAATGCCTGGGATACTGGATCAGGACTAGGAGAGTAGAGAACCATTCTTGGGTGAGCAACAGATTGTTTTTATTCTTGGACAGTTTCTGACCTCCCTTAGCTCACCTATTCCATAAAGATCCAACTCTTTTCGGGGAAAGAGCCAAGCTCTGCACAGTTCTTCAGTACTGTGAGCAGTCACAGAGAATGTTCTACACAGAAAAACTGGGGTACAGCTCCCCCTGTGTGAGTGCCCAGCCAGGAGCTGGTTACCTTTTACCTGCCTGCATAGCCCAGGAGGAAACACAGGCATTCCCAGAGCATGGACTGTCTCATTTGGTTTGGAGGGTGCCTGAGGGGGGTGACTCCTGCAAAGGGGGTGCAGATAACTGGGTGCATTGTAGGTACTCAGAGTGTGAGGGTCTAAATCCATGTCCACAGGCAGAACCAGCACTTACTGAGGGTGGTGCCATGGGGCAGAGGAGGGCTACAAACTCCCCTGGCAGCAAAGTTTGCCAGTAACTTCAGCCATCAGCCTCACCCTGGGTTAAGGAGAACAGCACACACACAGACTTTACCACATACTGAAGGCTACATTTTTCCCTCGCAGCAAGAATCTATCTTTGGTGTCCAAAGAAGTGCTGGAATTTGGCAGGAGATCATTGTCCCACATGAAGCCTTCACTAAACATTTGCTCTGAATGTGAAACATGGTTTGTACAGAGGACACAGAAAAGTCACAAGCAATGGCATCTCAGGGAGCCCCATGCTTTGGGGACTGCTCTGGAAGGGATTATTTTTCAGCTCCATCCCACATCCCAGGAAAGCTGTGTTGTTGACATGAGCTGTGGCAGAGCTCAGCAGGTTGCTCACAAGGACATAAATGCTGTTCTTGCCTTTCTTTTCCTTCCAACCCCAGTTCATTCTGGGCAGCTGAGGAGAAGCAGCCTGGGGCTGTGCTGGTGGACAGGGACACGTGTGGTTATGTTGTGACTGAGATGGGGTTGAAATATTCATGTATTCATGGCAAGCTGTACTGAGCTTCCAGCAGGAGAGCATGGAATTGAGTTTTGTGTTTTACCTTGTGGTACAGGTGTCCTCTTGAAGACAAATTTGCAAAACCAAAGGTGTGGAATATGACATTAACTCAAAGTACAGGCATGATTACCTGGGTGATGGGATGAGCTAAACTGTTCTCAAGGCTGGTCCAGCAGCAGCAGGGATCAGTGCCAGACCTCTGTGCCACACACAGACCCTACAGACTTTGTCCCTGTATCAACACCTCAGTACAATCCTGCCCCTTTCCCTGACACTCTCTCTCTCTCTCTCACAGTTTTACAGCTACGGCTCCAGCAGAGAAGGACCCGTGAGCAGCTGGCAGACCAAGGCATCATGCCACGTGAGTATCTTCTTCTGCCTTTTCCATCCTGGCTCAGAGGGCTGTGTTCATCCTGGGCACTGCTGGGGCACTGTGTGGCACCAGCTGCCTGCTGAGCCCCCCACAGCTCAGAGCAAAGTGCTACCAGGGGGACTTTGCTTCCAGCCTTGCAGAAATACAATGATCCCTGGTGCTGTACAGTGCATTTATCACACAGACTATAATGGCCCTGCTCAAACTGGAGGCAGGAGAGGTGCTTATCTTACACCATCCAGAATTTCAGCTGCAGAGCTCCCCATCCCAGAGGGCACTGCAGCAGGACAAGGATATCCAGCTCAAGCAGAGAACTCCCAAAGCTGTTCATGTAGGCCAGGGCAGAGAATCTCCTGTCCTCCTGTAAAAGCCAGGAACCTCTGTGACAGGACAAGAGGATGAGAGGGCTTGTTCCAGGAGGCTGGGGAGGAAGGCAGCTCTGGGGAGCTCCAGGAAATCCCTGAAGGATTGAGTCATACCCAGCTGTGTGCCCAGGCAGGACCCCACAGGGCAGAGCTGTCAGCTCACACCTGAGGCCAGTGAACCCCCACAGGGGCTGCTTGCTGCAGAGTGACAGATGTGTTCCCCCTCTGACCCCATCCACCCCTGCTCACCTGGCATTGGAGCCTGAAGGACAAAGTCCAGGACAGCATTATCTGAAATCATTCTGCACCAGAAAGTCAGTTGCTACAGCCCAAAAAGTCAGTGAATGAAAACCATCCCCTTCTGCACCTGCAGGTGCATCATGAAAGCTGTAGCACCACTGGAGAAAGGATGCTGGGAGCTCAGCCCTGCTCAGTGGAATACTCCATCCTGACCTAGCTCAGGCTCCATGTGCAAATCTGTGGTTACCTGGGACCCAGGTAGAGGATTATCCTTTCTGTCTCATCAAGGACCCCTTGGCTTCACTGCTAAGATCACAATTTTCCAGAGGCTGTGTCACTTCTGTCTCTTTTGGTTGCCCTTGAAGATTGTGATGGAGCTCTTGCCTAAGCAGCAGAACACCACTTCTCTAAGAGCATGGCTCTAGCACTGCTTGCTGCACCCTGTCCCTCCCCTGTCCCTCCTGGAGGATTGTGCTGAACAACAAAGGCCTTCTCAGGACATTCTTGTCAGCACCAAACATTAGGAAAACTCGAGCAGGATGACAAATAATCATGACTGCTAAAATGATCAATGGTTTTAAGACTGATAAATGCCTACTCTTTCTGTTTTTCGCCTGTTTATTTCTTTAGGCATTCAGATTTGATGCTGCCTGCCACAAAAGGGCAGGCACTTTGATCACAAAACTCCAGGAACTGAAGCTTTAGACAAAATACTGTGACATTTGTTAGAGTAATGCAAGAACATGGGGCAGCAGTGCCCCCTGAGAGGTTTGTACACCTGGGGCTGCTCTGAGGCTGAACTGTCACACGTAGCACCCGACATCTCAAACCTTACACACTGCAAAATATTCAGCCAAAATATATTTGATGGCAACTGAAGGGTATTTTCCTGTTACTTACAGCTTCTTTGCACTCCCAACTTCTAGGCTGACATTTTGCAGTCTGGTTTCTGTCCAAGAAGACCATTTTGGGAAACTTGAGCACGGTTCACTCACTGAGAGTAATAGAAGAAAAGGCACTTATGCCATTATAAAAACAAACAGGCAGAATTTAACTGCTGAATTTGACATCAGGAGGAAGTGTCAGATGTTAGCATTTAATACATGGGAGCCCCAGCCAGCTTCCCCATGGCTTGGGCATGTGCAGACATTCCTTATGAAAAACAAGGCTTTGTTAACCATATCTTCCCATGCCATGTTGGTTCTGAGGACCAGCAGGTGAGTCCCCCTGTCTGTGATGGACTGCAAAAATACCTGTGCTTGAAGGCCCTTCCTGCTCTACACAGCCACCACCTCATCCTCACTGGAGCCTTTAAACAACTGTCCCAAGGTGATCAACACCACACACAGTACCTGTGCCCTGGTGCCCCAAGGCCCTCACCCATTTCATGCTGAAATGTCATCCCCTGACAAGTTCTCTGAACTAGCAGTGCTAGCAATGTCTTCATTTGTTCTGCAGACTGATACAAGCTGCAGCACCCACATAATTCCTCCAAAAATCTTGGTAAATTAAACTAAACTCTGCAGCACTTTCCTCTTGAATGGCACAGCACTTGGTCAGTGCCTGTAGCACACGGCCAGCATCAGTCCTTCACATGAGCAGGGCTGGGAAAGTCATCTCTCTTGCTAACTTCATTTTCTCATGTGCACCATTTAATTTTGCTTCTGATTAAACCAGCTGTCACCAGTGCTGGTGGCTGCTCACGGGAGCATGGCACAGCAACACCAGCTTGTCTGTCTGTCTGCTTTCCAAATGGCAGGAGCAGGAATGTGCCCTCTGTGTTTTTCTGTGATTCACTGGATGTTCCAGGGGTTACCTGGGTGTTGACTACCAAAAGTCATTTCAGAGGGCCCCCAAACCTTTCCTGTTTCTCCCCAGCCTTCTTTTCATCCTCCCCTAGACTGATGGAGGATAACAAGGCCTGCGTGAAAATAGTTTCTGTCTTTATTGGATCCCATTCAGAAAATGGGAAGAGAATTTCTGTTGCCAGACAAAGAGTTACAGCAGACTGTGTTTGTGGGTCAGGACACCTTCCCCTTCCTTGTCCCAATGGGAACAGTTAGTTTTGTCTGCTTACACAGACAGAAAAGAATTTTTGTAGGATGTGAGAAATATTAACCCCTTCACCATGCAAATTCTGCCTCGATTTCTGCTGCACCAGATTAAACAAGGAAATGTGCAAGGTTCTCCCTGACTCCAATACAGGCTGCTCCATGGGACTGGTGTTCACTGGTCCAAGAGCCAGGGATTATTGGCCTTTTTTTGGGAGTGCCACTGGGTTAATCCTCCTTGGAGTCAAGAGATGCTGAGAACATGCTCTGCCCAGGGAGGTCCCATGTGACACAACTGCTTCTGAGCAAGGGACAGGACAAATGTCCAGTCATGGTCAGTGACAGAAGGGGGATAATGCCCCTGGCAATGCCCTCTCTGCAGGCTGCACCCCAGACCCCAAGAGCTGAGGCAGGTACTAATTTTCCTGCTGACCTCAAGCCTTAATCACCTACAGGTTTTACTTTCAGATGAGATCCCTCACAGACGTTTGGTCTTCCCAGATCTTTCTTCTGGAACTGTGGTGCCTTCCACGACCTGCAGGGAATGTGACAGGGAAAAGATTTATCTGCTCTCTGATGTGTCCCACAGAGCACTGTGTCTCCAAGCCTGCACCCCTCCCTGCCCACGTGCCTCCTGCTCTCCCCATGCTCTCCATCCCCCCTGCTCTCTTGCCATGGACTGGCTGAGAGCATGGGATTTCCCAGAGCTTTCCTGAGTTATTTTTAGTCAGCACAATAAAGAGAACAGCTAGTTTGTGTTGCTATTTTTATAGCACTCATTAAAATGCTGTTGCTGAATATCCTGGTAGCTGCTTGCTTCCGCTCCTGTGCTGACTGCTCCTCTTTCTTTCCTGTTGCAGCACTGAAAAGCCCATCTGCATTCCATGAACAGCGAAAAAGTCTGGAGCGAGCCAAGGTAACTCCTGCAGGCATCCCAATGAGGGAACACAAGGGCTTGCTTTGCATGAGTCACGGGGTTTGAAAGCACTTTCCACCACTGTCCCCTCCTCTGGCACCCTCCACGCTGGCCAAGGATGAGGGGCACGGCACCTGCTCTGCTTCCAGAAATGCTTCCAGGCTCACAAATGCTCTGGAGCACCCTTCTCTGAGCAGGGAAGGGCAAAGAAGGTTTAAGAAAAGGGCAAAAGGGGCATCTATGCCCTGAGCTGTGAGGTTTTGCAACAGCCACAGGTTTTACAAAAGGCTGTGGGCAGGGCAGGGCTCAGCATGGCTTTGTCAGTTCTTGCAGTAAATGTCCAACCAGTGGAACTGCTGCTTCCCCCTCCAGGTCACATCCACAGCCTTCTCCTCCTGTGCTGGCTGCTCTGCACTCCTGGCAGCAAGGTCAGAGCAGGGCCAGGCCTGAGGGAACAGAGTCAGCAAGTGTGAAGGGGGAATGCAGGTGCCACCTGCAGCCAGTCCCCAGGGAACTCACACTTGTCACCAGGCAGGAGCTCTGGCTTTATCCCTGCAGTGTAGCTTGGCCATTAGGACACAACATCCAAGGGGGAAATGGGCCAGGCTCCCTAAACACTGCCAAAGGCAATAGCCATTTCCAGGACTCACTGAAACTCTGTGATCTGATCACTTTTTGGGAAATCACATTGGTTTTTCCAATTGCCAACAATTCAGCCTTGATCAGGCTGGAGGGATGATCCCAGAAAGGGAAGCAATTAATCATGCAGATTTTGCTTGAACACAAGAATTTGTTCCATTAATCTGCAAAACGTGCTTGCAGTCACGTGGGAAGGGACCTTTGCAAGGAAGAATGATTGTGAAATACAGGGAAGTGCTCTTCTGAACTTAAACACACTCCAAATCACTTGCCCCAAGTCTCCTGTGGTAATAAATGGTGAGCATAAGAAATACACTATGACTCTGAAAGATTAGTATGCTTAAAAAATTTCAGGCAATCCAAAATGTCCTTGAAGTGTCATATATTTTACAGTTAAAGTATACATTTGTGTCTCTTTGTCTTTCTCTTCAAAAGCTTTCACTGGCTAGTTGCCTGGGGAAAAGGGGAGGATGGTCTAGTCTATCCCAAACCACAGGCATGTTTAGAAAGTGCTAATGAAGACACAGAGCACAGCCCATAACAAACACTATTCCCTTGCAAAGCTGCCCTGCTTAGACCTGGGATCAGGAAGATCAGCAGCTGTTTCCAGGCAGTTACTCAAAGGCATTTGTTGTTTAGCTGATATTCCCCCAAGCTGATGTTCTGCAAACAGAAAGCAGATAACTGTCCGTGTGTTGTGAAAGCTCCTCTGCTTCAGCTGATGTTAGAAAAGCTCACATCTGAATTCTTCATGATTTGCACCCCAGAGACACAAATGCAGCTTTATTAACAGCCAGGGTCCAAAGGAACTGAAGTCACAGCAGAAACACAGCTGTGGGACAGCAGCTGGAGCTGAGCCCAAGTCAGGACCTGATCTAAGGATTAGTTGGAAATGCATTACATGAGTTTAAATGCACTCAGGTGCAGACACCAGCTTGCTCTGACCTGGCACAGGAACCAGGCAAACCTACACATGGTCGAAGTATAGGATTGTGTTGGTGGAAATAAGCTGGGGAAAATATGGGGGAAGGGTAAGGCGTTGTAAAGACTTTAGTAAATAAAATGTCTATTATTTGTTTAAACATGTCACTGGCTATGTTAGAGGCTGGCAGCAGGCCAGCGCAGCAGACTTTGAAGTTGATGTCCTATAAAAGATTGCTGGGGTGGAGGACAGAGAGCAGGCTGGCTTTCCTGGGGCTGTCTGGCTCAGCAGGGCTTGAGCACTCACCCAGCACCCCAGCACAGAGGGGCTGTGGGGTGGGTGTCCTGCCTCTGCCCCAGAGCAGAACAGCCCCACTGGGCAGGTCCTGACTAATGTGTGAGCACTGACAGACACCCACTGCCCACAGCCTGCTCTGGGGTGTGAGCACTGACAGACACCCACTGCCAGTGACCTTCTCTGATCCTCTCTGAACTGTGCTGTGAGCTCTTGGCCCCTGATTCCCAGCCCAAGCTGTTTTGCTGAAGTTTGAGCACACTACTGTGTGTATATTCAGAACTGTGTCTCTTTTTTTTTCCTGCAGCACTTTTATAAGCTGTTTTGCATCCTGTGTCCCAATAGCCATTTCACCAAATGTCCTTCTTGAAACTGTAGCACATTGTATTTCAGATCATCAGTTGTGCCAAATCATCGTGCACTGTAATCAGTTAGCCTTGAATGATTCAGAATTAAGGAGTATGTCTTCTATCATTCAAGGCATTAATTAATATATTGACTAGCAGGAAAAAGTGCTTTGTAACAGGATTTGATTTATTCTTCTGTTTAGACTCTGATCCATTTCCAATCCCTCTGGTGATCCACAGCTATGCTCCTTTTTTATATTAGTCTTATCCAGACCAAATTTCTCTGGCTTGCATGTGAGAAAGCCATGGGAGATAATGTCAAAACATGCTTTGAGTCAAGCTGCATGATATTCATTGTTTATTCCTGTAACAGAAAACTGTCATTTCTCCAGAGAAGGAATTTCGGTTGGTGTGATGGGATTTGTTCTTGATAAATCCATCCTGGCTGTTGCTTACCTCCTTGCTATCTTCAAAATTCATTTATATAGATTGTTTGATTACTTGGTACAATATCTTGCTGTCTGCTTTATAATTTCCTGGTTTCTTCTTCCCATCTCTTTTAAAGCTAGCAATTACTCTCCTTTGCCCAGTTTCCTGGAGAACCATAGATAGTTGCTATTACTCCAATTTTAAGTCCGTCTTAAAATTGTTTGGGAACATTTAACTCCTCTGAGTACCTTCTAACCTGTTCTCCAACCTGACAACTGGGGTTTCTTCTCTTTTGTTGCTGAAGGTTCTTGGCTGAGCCACCTGTTTGATAAAGAGCCATTTATTTTCTTAGTGAGGATGGTTTTTAAAAGGCATTAAATCCTGTAGCCATCTCAGCAGTATGCACAATTATTTCTCCTATTTATGGAACACAGACAGCACTTTCCATTGTCTGATCCTGGCTACAGAAGTCCTTATAAGATATTTTTCTCATGATCCTGTACATTTTGTACTGTGGATTTCCAATTTTGCTCTAGCTGCTTGTACTATTCTTTTATATTTATCCTTAAGATTTTAACCTCTTTGAACTCTGTACAATTTTTGTACTATTTCTTCTTGCAGCTCAGCTTCACTAAGAGCTTGTCTAAGTTGAGCTCTAGCTTTTCTCCACCAGGGGATAAGCTTATATTTGTATTCTTAAGGCCATCTGCCCTCAAGGCTGACTTTCTTGGCCCTCCTGGATGGTGTTCCTGTACCTCCGTGTGCTTCTCTGTTCCTAAAGCCATGAGGGAGTTGGCACATGGCTCCAGGCTGTGTCCATCACAAGCCCAACTGCAGTGACTGCAAAGCAGATTTTCCCAACCCCATGTCATAGCTTGGGTGAGGAAGCACAGGGGCTACAAGGCTGCAGGAAGGTTAATCCTCGTGGCTGACCTTGGCAGAGAGTCTGAGTGGCTTCATGACTTGTTCTGCCTGATATCTCACCCTGGAGTGCTGGGCTCCCCACAGAAGCTGCTGCTACCAGGACATTCTGGAGCATCTCTCAGAGGTGACGTGGTGTGCAGGCCCACCACTCCCAGGGAATAGGTCTCACCCTTCCTGTGAGTTCTCATAACATTTCAGGCATCAGAAGCCCAGTAGAGATGGCAAAGGGCACCGCAGTGGGTGCAGTGAACAGTCAGCAGCTAAGTGCATGTTGTTCCCTTTCTGAAGAACTTGTGCCCAAGAACAAGCCAGCATTTCAGTGATGAAAAATGTCATTTAGGAACTCACTCAACCCAGCTTGTAATAAACCCAAAAGAATTGTGGGATGGCACAGGGGCAGGTGGTCTCAGTACCTTACTGCTGCTCTAGCCAGGTAACTTTGCATTTGTGTTCTGCAGACTGAAGATTATCTCAAGCACAAGATCAGAAGCAGGCCTGAGCGGTCAGACCTGGTCAATATGCACATTCTGCAAGGTAAGACTGCCCAAGCTTCTCCCACATACTCCTTGTGTCTCCTGCCCTGGGACTGGTGTTTCTCCTGCCCTTCTCGTGTTCCCTCAGGAATCTCATTGCCATTACTTTGTTCCAGCTGCTCATGGGGGGCAGACTCAAATGGGACACTTTGTATGAAATTCTGTCCAGACCTGTCCAGGAAGCAGGATAAGCTTTTATTCCCTGACAGACACAGTCCCAAGGCCACCCAGTCTTTCTCCCATCTCTGGCAGGGAGCAGAGTAAGATGCTCTAGTAAGGGAGCAGTGAAGTACAGAACAGCTGTGAGAGAGAACTCTCTTAGACTCTGGTAGCAATGTCTGATCATGAAGAGCAAACCCAGGGAACTTGTTGTCCAGGGCACTGAAATTCCTATAGCAGGTCATTGTAACACCTTCCCAAAGCTGGACATCTTTTGTGCTGCTATAATTCTGGATACTCTATGTGACAGCCCATTCAATGACCCAAGCAGAGCTGTATGAAAAGCCCTGCTATCAGTCCGTGAGCCACAGCAGCTCTCTCCTCTCCCATCCTGGTGTTCCCTCTCAGTCAGAGAGCTGGCAGGGCTGCATCCCATCACAGACAGCAGAACACCACAGTGTCCCTCCTTATCTCCAGAGATAACAAGATCCTTAGAGACAGAGAGGATGTGCAGCCTCCCTCCCTCCTTGAGTCCTGTCACTTGCCTGGAAGAAGCAGATCACTGTCTGGCAGCTGTGAATGCTGCCCTCTGCTCTCAGCATGGATGCAATCTGTATTTCTTTCTTCCTCTGGCAGGCAGGAGGGCTGAGCCTGGGTCCCGTGCTGGATCAGTGTTGCTGCCTTGCTTTTCCCTAGGGTTTTCATCCCTAAAATAAGCTAGCTCCATTGCTTGTTTGAGAGATGGAGAGTGTCCTTCTCTTAGGTTAAATAATGGAAGCAATGTGGACTGGAGTTGGGGGCTGTTACCAGACATGGAGGCAGCTGCAGTCCCTGGGCATGGACAGAAACAGAGCCAGCCAGGGGAGAGAGACTACAGAGAGCAGAGAGTGCCTGGCTGTGCACTCAGCAAGATGCATGTGCTGCCCCACATTCCCCTTACCTACAGCCTCTGCTCACACCTCTGTCCATCCTGCTCTGCATTTCAGAGCTGTGTCTTGGCATATCCATTCTGTGGATTTGACTTACAAATCCATTTTGTTCACAACTGGACCTAGAGGTGATTGGAACTGGCCAGGTGACACAGTTTGCATCATCCAAGTGCTTTACAGACACCCCTTCTGTTACAGCTCACCTCAAGGAGCTCATTTGTGTTCACTGGTCTGCAGAATCTGAGGCCAGGAATGGCCCTACACCAGCTCTCCTCACCTCCTGTAGAGAATTTCCATGGTATCAAGCCCTGTAGCTTGTGTTCCCTGCAGTACCTCTCCAGAGAGTGTCCAGGCTTTGACGATAAAACAACCTACACACAGCTGTTCTTACTTTAGACCCTCAAGGGTTTAGAAATGGTCTGGTTTAGAATCCTACTCCCTCACTACTCATGCCTGGTTCAAGAGAGGAGCCAGATAGCTTCGTTCAGGAAATTTTTCTCTTTAAGTTGCTATTCTTCTTTCAGGCTTTAATAACTGGGGTCTTCTCAGCTGGCTTTGGTAAGCCTGTAACTTCCAGATCTACCTGCCTTTGCTCTGCTGCTCCCCAGCCCATTCTTCCCTGAAGGCCTGGAGCACTGTAGTCATGTCATCTCAACAGCCCAAGATTTGGCATTTTTAATTCCACTGTAAGCCATTTACTCCAGTTGTCAAGCACTGCCAATGGTTCTGTTCTCCAGCTGTTTCCCAGAAGTAGGGATCCATCTGCTACAAGGGGCCAGCAGGCAGGAGCTGGAGACCCCTTCAGCCCTTGTTAGTGGCAGCTTGATGATGAAGTTTCCATCACAGACCACTCCTGGGCCTTGCAGAGGATGCTCCAGCTGTAGGCTGGGTTTGCAAGCCCAGGATGGTATATAGAGGCTCTTGTTTGGGGATGGAGAGGCTGATCCTGAGGCTTGGAGAAGGACCCATGTCCCAAACCCCATCAGCCCACCCAGTCTAGCAGAGCAGATCCTGCTGTGCTGAGCCACGCTCAGGTATTGGCCACAGCCCCCAGAGACTGTGCTGAGGGGCACCACGTCCTCACAGAGTGCTGTGCCCACAGGAGCCCCTGGTCCTGATGCTTCTCTTTGGCCTTTTAGACTCAGCTGCAGAGGGATCCATCCAGTCTACTCAAATGAAGCTGAAAAGAGCCCGGCTGGCAGATGACCTCAATGAAAAGATTGCCCTCAGGCCCGGTCCTTTGGAGCTGGTGGAGAAGAATATTATTCCCGTGGACTCAGCTGTGAAAGAGGCCATAAAAGGTAGTGCCAGTGAATGTGTGTGTTGTGTGTGAGCATGGAGTGGGGCAGGGGCTGCCCAGGGGACCAGGAGGTACCTCAGTGACTGCAGGAAGTGACTGACCTGGATGTAAGAGGTGCATTTATTGCTTAAATTTCATTATTTTCACAGTAACCAGCCCAGTCCAGCACAGCCTGTGAGCACAGAGCTCTCATCTTAGAGCAGTGACACTGAAACATGCACCACTGCTCAGCCACATTCCCCCAGAAAGAACCTCCCTTCCCTCCCCAAGGCTTTGAGCACAGAAGTGATACTGTTGGAGAGAGGACACTCCTTCCTTCAGCATGGAAGAGAAACTGAGTGCTCAGGTGCTGGTTGTGAGACCAGCCCAGATTCTCCTACCTGTGCCCTGCCAAGCTCTCACATCCCAGTAAATGGGGGTAGAGTGGCCCCAGTTCAGTAAGGTTGTGAGTTCTCTTTTTTATTTTTTACCACTGGTGCTGGTGGTGTGCTGGACCCAGCAGAGCAGGATGCTGCATCCCTGGGGTGTGGAGCATCCTTGGGGTGCTAAATTGCTGGAGAATATGAGCAGGAGCTTGCACTCCCAAATAGGGTACACTCCTATCAACCAGGACTCAGCATTTGCTTTATGCCTAAGCTTGGTTTTCCTCCATCACCTCCTCCCACCAGAGGAGGGAGGAAGAATCATCCACAATTACTTCCCCCACGCTGCTGCAGGGAAGCTGGTGTGGGAGCCAACACAGAGCACAAAGGTGACTCAGATTTCACCAGGGCCCAGTGCCAGGACAGGGAGATCTGAAAGCAGAGAAAGGAGCAGGAAGGTCGGCAGGGTCCTGCAGTGACAGGACAGCAACCTGTATTTTTGAAGTCTCCACATGTCCAAACTGGTGCTCAGGTCTCCAGTGAGACACTGAGAGCTGCTCTGCCCCTGGAAGCTGCCTGTTCTGTTGTTCACAGTTCCGCAGTTAATGGGATCATTTCCATTGGCATAATCCCATTTGAAGGGTCTGTTCTGGAGCTCAGAGCAAGCTGGGGACAGTGGCAGGGCTTTGGGACAGAATGGATTTTGGAGTGACAGGAGCAATGCCAAAAATGAGAGTTGAAACAGGAAGCACTTTGATTTTCATTTCATCTCATCTCAGAAATCATCTTAAATTACATGAAATATTCCAGGCTCAGATACTGCTCTGTCCTGCCCCATAACTATTCCTGCTCTTGATTTGGGGGCTGTGAAATGCAGGCTGTGTATGTACAGCAGCTTCTCCAGCCTGGCTTTGGAGCTGCTCCATTCCCAGCGTGTCGCAGCTCTCCTCTTTGAAGGTGAAATGATCCAGGACTCTGCCTGAAGAGGAATTTTTAAGGAGAGTTCAAGTAAAATCTCTCTGGACACTTACTAAAGGAGAGAACAGTGGAAAAAAAAAAAAGAAAAAGAAGTTTCAAAAAATCCCCCCCTTTATAAACATTTGAGGCAGTGTGAGCATGACTTTATTCCCTGGAGCTGAGGTTGGGAGACTGGGCAAATGAGCTTGAATCTTGAATAGAACATCTCTCCAGCTGCCTTGTCAGGAGCTCATGGTAAACAGAGATTTACGGGACCAAACTGTTAAAAACAAAAAGTCTGGCTTAAAAATGATTTGTTCAGTTTTGATTTTCTCCCTTTCACAATACTCTTCTGTCACAACATTGCTGGGGAAAAACGTGTCCTGGTAAGCCAGTTTCATCCCATTTAGGGTGAAACATGTGGCACATTAAGGTCCAACATGAAGTTGCTGGTACCATAGGGTGCTGTGAGAAGAAGGTGGTGCAGCTGCACCAGGAACACCATTCCAGCCCTCAGGTTTCTACAGAAAAAAGCCTCAAGCTGAAGGATCCTCCAGCTCGTTTTTGGAGTCAGAGGCACCTTGCGGTACTCACAGTTTGGGGCAAAGGGCTGAACACTGAGCAGAGATGAGTACTGGCACTTCTAAATGTTAAGCCTTTTGTTTTTGCAATACCAGAAAGATGACAGGGTTTAAAATCATTTTACTTTAACCTTGGAATCTCAACTGTTTATACAGTGGAAAGTTCAGCTGACGTGTTCCTCTAATCACCTCCGGCAGGGTGAGCAGAAAGTGCCAGACCCCAACTGAAAGCCCAAATGTCCCAGTGACAGGAGGCCGCCAGTGCCCTGCATAGCTGAGCAGTGATACAAGAAACTTTTTTTACCGGGTCCTTGTCATCACTTTGTCCAATGCACTCAAGAGGACAATACCCAGTGCATTAGAAACAGCCCGGAGCAAACACCATCCTGCCTGAGATTACAGCAGGGACACAGGATGGAGAAACAATACGCTCAGGCCGGGCTGGGTGAGAGCAGGACAGATAAGGGAAGCATTCCCCATCAGCACAAGCCTGTGGTATCAAGCAGCAGGATGCAGCACATTCCTGTCATGCTCTGGGTTGTCACTGTGTCCTGAAGGTCCCTTGTGCTCCCAGCTTTGGTACCACTTCCCAATACACGCTTCCCTGCCAGCACAGCAGGAGCCCTGTGAATCCACAAGTCCCCCTTGCTTGGAGTCATTTTTCCCAAGAGAGGATGTCCACGCTGGCCTGCAGGCATGGGAAGCAGCTCCCATGCAGCCCAGGTGGCCCATGCAATGCTGCAGTTCCTCAGGGAACACCTGTTTGGGTGCTGCCTCTGAGGGAGAGGATGGAGAGGACACAGGCCCTCTTTCCAGGGACACATGAAGAGAGCAAGTTGAACATGACTGATCTTATTTCATTTTCCCAGCCCATGTCTGGGCAGCAGCTCAGGCAGGGAGCCAGAGCTCTGTCCTCGCCCACCCTGGCACCAGCAGCCGCAGGGAGTGGAGATAACCCTTATCTCTCAGATAGGGGCAGGGGTCAGAGCAGGAGGTGCGTGTCGTTGAGAAGGTGCACATTGCTAGACCAGCAGCAGGGACAGGTGGAAGCTTGTCCCCAGTCCCTTCCTATTTCCCCATTTGTCACCTCACTATCAGTGTGCCAAGCTGCCTGACAAATGCCAGACATGAGCACGAGGAGATTACGAGTGTGGCCACGCTGCTCCTTCCTCTACCCCCACCTGGAGCTCTCCCGAGGCTCACATGAGACCTTTTTTTCTCAGCATTTTATTTATCATCAAACCCCGGGGTCAAGAGCCCTTGCCCATCTGACTAGCAGGTAACAGTGCAGGAGCTGTGCAGGCAGAGCAGCCTGGGGCTGTCAGGCAGGCAGTAGCAGTGGTTTGAGCCATGTCAGTGGATGAAACCTGTGGACAGAGACAGGATGTGGGAGCCTCTCTGCACTTGCAGCCTCATCCACTGTTGTTGGCTCTTGTGCTGTGAGCAAATGGATCACACTCAAAGCTGATTTCAACCTCAGTCCTTCTGCTGAGGACAGAGTCCCATGCGTGGTGTGGGTGTTCAGCAGGGGTGCTCAGCTGAGGGAGGGTGACTAGTGCCCCTCTCCCATCCCAGCCTAGTGGAGGGGCAGGATGACTCCTGCACCAGTCCCACCTGTCTGCACCTGCCCTGCTGTGCTGGTGGGCTGGGCTCCTCCAACCCCTCCTGTCTCTCTGTGCCAAGGAACACGGGCTATGGTCCTGGCTCGTCAGATCCCCCTTCTCTCCCAGGGAACACAGGCTATTGTCCCAGCTCCTCAGGTCCCCCTTCTCTCTCAAGGAACACGAACCATGGTTCTGGTTCCTCAGATCCCCCTTCTCTCCCAAGGAACATGGGTCATGGTCCCGGTTCGTCCAACCCCTCCTGTCTCACTGTCTCACTGTCCCAAGGAACACGGATCAGGGTCCTGGTTCCTCAGATCCCCCTTCTCTCCCAAAGGACACAGTCCATAGTCCCATGTCCTCAGACCCCTCCTCTCTCCTGTCCCAATCGCCCCTGTCCATGGCTGGTCTCCCCTGCTCGCCCCCCAGCCCCAGAGGTGGCAGAGCCCCTCGGGCACCCCGAGGCCCCCACCAGGCTCACCCCGTCCCTCCCCGCAGGCTCTGACCGTGGCCCCTCTGCCCCCGCAGGCACCCAGGGCGGCTTTCCCCGGCAGACCGACGCCTTCGCCTTCGAGGAGGACAGCAGCAACGACGGGCTGTCCCCGGAGCGGCCCCGCAGCCGCGGCTCCCCGGGCCCCGCCGAGCCGCCCCCCGGCTCCAAAGCCCCGGAGCCGACCCCCGCCGCCCCAGCCGGGGCTCCACAGGTAGGGAGAGCCGTCCTGGAGCCGGGGGAGATGCGAGGGGGACAGGGGAGACTCGTGGGGATGGAGATGGCACAGGGGAGGGAGCACACGCAGGGTCCCGGGCCGAGGAGGGGTTTCCCTCCCATGTGCTCGGCACTGGTGACACCACACCGTGAATGCTGTGTCCAGTTCTGGCCCCGCAGTTTAGGAAGGATGTGGAGATGCTGGAGCGTGCCCAGAGAAGGGCAACAAGGCTGGTGGGGGAACACAAGTCCTGTGAGGAGGGGCTGAGGGAGCTGGGCTTGTTTATCCTGGAAAAGAGAAGACTCTGGGAAGACCTCATCACTCCCTACAACTCCCTGACAGCTGGGGTCGGGCTCTTCTCCCAGGGAGCAGGGACAGGACAGGAGGACACAGCTTTAAGCTGTGCCAGGGGAGGTTCAGGTTGGACATTAGGAAGAAATTCTTCACTGGAAAAGTGGTTGGGCATTGGAATGGGCTGCCCAGGGAGGTGGTGGAGTCACCGTCCCTTGGAGGTGTTTAAGAAAAGCCTGGATGAGGCACTCAGTGCCATGGTTTAGTTGACAAGGTGGTGGTGTTAGGTCACAGGTTGGACTCGATGATCTCAAAGGTCTTTTCCAGCCGGGTTAATTCTGTGACTGTGTGTGTGATTCTGTGTGATTCCACGTGAGTCTGTGTGATTCTGTCATTCTGGGATTCTGCAGGATTCTGTGGGATTCTGTGTAATTCTGTCATTCTCTG
>JANPWX010000300.1:227574-300113 GCA_024734555.1 Trochalopteron elliotii
CAGGAGAGTCTTTCATCACTGCAATCGAGAACACAGTGATCTCCATCCCTCATCCAGTCCTTCAGGCAGACCTGTTGGGCTCATCTTGGCCGTGCCCATGCCAGGGTGAAGAGCAGGGGGCTGTGCCCAGCCAGGTGACAAGCACCCTTCTCTGGACAAGCCAGGCTCTTGCTTCCCTCCTGCCCAAAGCTGCATTTCCCCTTCCCTGCAGAGCTCTGCTCCAGGTGGATGAGAGATGGAGATCACTGTGTTCTCGGTGGCACCTTGGCATGTCCTGAGGGGCTGAAAGCCCGGGAGCTGTCCTGGCTGCATTCTGAGCTGACTCAGGCTGCAGCCTGTGACCTTGGAGCAGAGAGCTCTGGACATTGGAGGCAGATGTTCAGGATGCAGGCGCAGGAATGGCAGGGATGTGGCATCCCAGTGGAGCAGCCGTGTCCCTGGTGTGCACAAAGAGATGTGTGATGTGTTTTGGCCAAGGTAGGAGCAAGTGGTATGAAAGGACCAGCCAGGCTTTGGAGGGGCTGTTCTCTGCACAGCCAGGCCAGGGTGATCTCCACCCCTTGCATGACCCGGGAGCAGGGGGAGCCAGGCAGGGACACTCAGTGGCCACTCGTGGGGCAGAGCTGAGCAAGGCTGAGTGGCTGAGGCTTTGTGTGAGTGCCTGCTCCTCTGCCACCCTCCCCTCCATCCTTCTGCCCCTCCTTCCTCGATCCCCAGCAGTCTTCCCCTCCTCCCCGAGTTCATCCAGCGTCACTGCCCCCTCAGCCCAGAGCAAGGCTGCCGGAGAACAGCTGTGAATCACCGAGCCTGGAGGAGCCCGTTCTCCCAAAGCCGGCAGAGAAGGAAGCTCTCCCGCAGTGATGCTCCCGTTTGGAATCACCAGCATTTCTCCTATGAGTCTCTGTGCAATATTCTTCCTCAGGCTCTAGCAAGAAGGAGCCTTTGCTTCACTTCTTGGCTTCCACCAAAGAACTTGCTGCAGACTGTGCGATGGACACGTCTGTTCATCGCAACTCTGGTTTTGCCAAAGTAAATATTGTTGCTGACAAAGATTGTTAAACTATTTACAGACTGAGTGTATTTAATATTTGTGTTACTGGAAGGACAGCACACGGAGATGAAGCTGCTGGGAGGAGGTCCAGCCTGGCCGTGGCTCCCGTGGCTCCTCCCCAGGGATGCTGGAGCTGTGGGAGGCAGCTCTGCAGCCCGGGCTGTGTCCCCAGTCCCTGCCGTTGTTGCATGCTGTATAAAGCACGTGGCAGTAGCTTTTTCAAGTCACTATTTAAAGCACCACTTTTCTATTGTACAAATGTCACAGGGCACTGCTAGGATTAGACAATCACAGGTTGCATTTTTTTAAAAAAAGAATTTCTTTTTCTAAGTGAGAGATTTTTTTTTGAAGCCAGTCCATGGAGAATATTCAGAGCACTTGAACCAGAGTAGTGTTAGCTGCTCCACTGCGGCCTTGTACAGAGCTTTCCAGGTAACTTTCTCCTCTCAGCAAATGTATTTCCTTATTTAAAGGGATGCTGTCAGCTTCAAACCTGTAAGCAAGCACATTTCCTTACCTATGTTACCAGCAACACCTTCATTATTAAAACCCTTGTCTTGCCACTCTGTCTGCTCATGGTTTGCTGTTTGACTTCACACTGGGACAACCACAGCTATTCCAGCTGCCACCACCTGGTGCCAGCTCCATGCCCTGGGACAGCTACAGTCCTTCAAGGCCAGATGAGTTTCATCCATGGCAGCAGTTTCTCCTGGAAGATCTCTGAACACACCCACCAGAGTCTCCTGTCTTTTTCTTCTCTTGGCTCTGCCTTTGCTTTGTTTTCCTGCAGACCCCACTCCTTGGGTCCCCCTTGAAAGGCAGAGCTGACCCCCTGCTCAAGCCCCTTGGTATTTTTGTCAGCACTGGGCTGGTGGCCACAGAGTGCTGGGTACAGGCAGAGCTGTGCCACAGCCAAATCTCCCACTGCCCACAAGCACAGCAGGCTGGGACCTCACCCTGAGGGACCTTGGATCCTTCTCCACAGCAGCCCTGAGTATCAGTTTCCAGATTTGTCACATCTTTCCTTGGATTAGAAGAGGTTCCTGGGTATTTGCCCACCTGTGTGCAAAGAGGGACTGCCCAGGTGGGCTAAAGGTGAAATGGTCCTGAGACATGGTTCAAGTGAATCTGAAAAGATGTAGATGAACAAATAACCAGTTCCTATGAACATCTTTTAATGTCTGACCCACACCCTGCAGCCACAGGCATGCTGTGATAAACAGCCTGGGCTGAGCCAGGTCATGGTTACTCAGAGAATGGGGAGACAATCCTCAGCCTAGGATTATTTTAGGAATCTCAGTGGACTGGAGCACTCCCCTGCCCCATCTGCCTGCTGAGGAGAGCCTGCCTGTGCTGCTCCCCCTGCAGCAGAGCAGCTGGGGAGGCTGAGTCTCCTTTCCCTGCTGAGGAAGGCAAAGAGCAGAGTGATTGGTACAGGGAGCCTCAGCTCAGAAGGGCAGGAACGACTCCTGTCAGATGCCAAGGTTTGGAGCAGAGCACCTGGGGGGAGCTGAGTCCAGACCAGGGTCCTGCCTTGGGCAGAGAGGGACCAGAGGGTCCCTGAGTTTCCCTCCAGGCCCCAAAGGACACCAGCAGCAGATTTTCTGCTGCAGGGAGAAGAGCTCAGCCTGGCTCTGCCTGGGCCCCTGGTCCTCCAGCCAAACTGGAGCAGTCTCCTGGGAAAGCAGAGGGTGTGCCAGTGGGATGGGCCCCTCCCCTCCCGTTGCCTTGAGTCAGTCCTCACTCAGTCTTCCATGTGTAGGTGATTTTCTCACACAGCCTGTCCCAAGGAATTTAGGGTTCTGGGATTTTCCTTTCTCTCAACACCAAGCTGAAGCATCCCAGTGATGTCCCACTCTCCCTCAGACTTCCTGCCTGAGAAGAACAGAGGTAGTACAAAACAAACAAACAAAAAATGTTCCTAGAGTGAAATTAACATTTTTCATGCCTTTAGCAATTTTTTAAAATGTGAGCTGCCTGTCTCAGTTCACCATCCAGTGCCTCCCTCACCACAGTCACTGAGACATCCACAGCATCTCCCCACCAGCTCTGAGGTCAAGACAGACCATGCAAACCCCCACAGGTATCACGGGCTTTACCACACACAGTCCTGCAAGCCAGCGAATCTCAGAGTGAGCAGCTGCGTTCCTACACCAAACCCTTCCAGCCTTCTCAAGCCTGTGTGTGCTTTTGGGGCTGCTGGCACAGCTACAGCTGCAGGGTGACACCCCTGCACCCAGCTCTTCTGCTCAGTTGAGCAGGGCTTTGCTGTTTGGGCATACCACGTTCTCCTGATGGGAGGTGTGGGATTTATGCCAAGACAAAAGGCGTTCTGGCTCCCCTCAGAGCAGCTCACAGACTGTCCTGCTGTTCTGTTTCCAACAGAAAGTGCCGTGTGTCTCCAGGAGAGGGAGTTTGTGCTTCATCTCGTTCTCCAAGCACTTGCACAGCTGTAAGCATAAAGGGAAAATACAGTGGCTGTTTCCTTTTCTTGTTCCTCTGAGCAGTCACTCCATCTTTCCCTGGGCCCCTCACCACGCTCAGAGCAATGGCCACGGGTGATTTGTATCGGGAGTCGAGGCGAAAATGGAGTTGTTTTAAAAAGAAGCACCTATGTGTTAACAGAATCATGGAATCACTGAGATTGGAAAAGCCCTCCCAGACCATCGAGTCCATCCTGATCCCCAGCTTGTCCCCAGCCCAAAGCTCTGAGTGCCACCTCCAGCTCTTCCTTGGGCACCTCCAGGGATGGGCACTCCAGACCTCCCTGGGCAGCCCCTGCCAAGCCCTGAGCACCCTTTCCATGGGGAAATTCCTGCTGATGTCCACCCTGAGCCTCCCCTGGCCCAGCCTGAGGCCGTTCCCTCTCCTCCTGTCCCTGTTCCCTGGGAGCAGAGCCCGACCCCCCTGGCTGTCCCCTCCTGTCAGGGAGTTGTGCACAGCCAGAAGTTCCTCCTGAGCCTCCTTCTCTCCAGCCCCTTTCCCAGCTCCCTCCCCAGCTCCCTCAGCCTCTCCTGGTGCTTCAGACCCTTCCCCAACTCCATTGCCTTCCCTAGACATGCTCCAGCCCCTCAATGTCCTTCCTGTCCTGAGTGTCCCAGAGCTGTCCCCAACACTGGAGGTGCCCCAGCAGTGCCAGCACAGGGGGAACCCCCAGCAACACAGATCTAAGCCTTTCATTTATACTCACCTGGCCCCCAAAGGGCTGGGATGAAGGCCAGGGGAAGCCATGCCAGAATATTAATGGAAATACTGCCCATGCCACTCCTGACAGAACAGGTAATGATGCACATCTGCATTCCACCTGCTTGGGTCCAGGCAGGGATGGGTTTGAGCTCATCCAAACCTTAAAGCTGGTCTTGGACCTCCCCAGACATGTCATAACCACAACAGAGCACAGTGGAATTTTCTGGATGCTGTATGAGGCTTGTTGAAGATCTAAGAAGCACCTCGGCCATGCCAGTGGGCACAAAGGTGTGAGGAACTGGTGTGAGGTGCCAGCCTGGGCCACTGAGCACAGACAGTGGCCAGTGGCTCCAAGTCTGCTGGGAGGCTGGTCCAGGGTCTTGACACTGGGCATGGAAAGCAGGGCAGCCTCAGAGCCTGTGTGCTGGCACAGGGGGAGACCCAGAGCTGGGCTGTGCAGAGCTGGCCTTGATGCCCAAAGGAAAATTCCCAGCCCCAGGGCTGGAGAAAGCCATCACACATTGCTCAAGTAAGGAGTGCTGGAATTGTCCAAGGGCTGTCAGGATCAGTAGCAGTGCAGGAATGGATCCTGTTGGAGACAGCAGCAGCATCTGGGATGAGGTTAGATTTTTTCTGTGCTGCCTCAACAGTGACACAGTGACAACAGGATCCTTGGTGAGGGCAGTGAAATGCCTGCAGGCAGGAAAGAGTCCAGAGGGAGAATGGAGCATGAGTTCAACAAGCAGCAGTTGAGAGGGACTGAAATATCCATAAACACATTCCCTCCCAGGGAAGGAAGAACTGTCGTTGGTATGTGCTCAGATTTTGTCTTCTTCCTTCACCAAAAGAGGGATCTTGGATTCTGACAGAAGAATGAGGATAGCAGGTGACCCAAAAATCTCTGAAGTATTGTGCTGGCAACAAAAGGTCCAGAAAAAGGCTTGGTATGCTGGGAACACAGAATTTAGGCAAACTGACAAGACTTGAGCTACATGAACCTTTCACACTGTACATCTACACAGCAAGACCTTCTTCAGCTCCATTTGTCTTCCCTGCCTTTCCTTTGACACAATTGCCACCCTCCAAGTGGTGAGACCTTGCAGGAGCTGGTGTCATCAGGTGATCCACCCATTCCCAACTATTCCTGATCCTGAGGTTTACCATGATCAGCAACCCCTGCAGGATGCTCTGGCTCTCTCCTCTCTGGGCTGGGCACTCCTGGACTGTCCCATCCAGCCCACTGCAGCAGGACTGGCACTCATGACTGGGCCCTCTCCCCCAGCACTCTTCTTTCCCAGTGGGGCTGTTTGGGTCCAGTTCTGCCCACTTGACTGGGCAGATTCCAAGCCCTCCACAGCTTCCAGGCAGAAGAGACATCCCAGCACCAGGCAGCAGGACTTACCCAGGACCCTGAGACCATCTGGGTTCTGCAGACCTTGACTGCTCTTGCAAAACTAAAGCAGCCATCAGAGCTGGCAGCACCAGCTGCCCTTTCCCTGGGCAGGGTGGGCATGGCCACCCACCCTCCTCACAGGGACAAGGTGTCCTGAGCCACCAGAACCTCCCTGTGCTGCAAAGAGTGCTTGAGAGAGGCCCAAACACACCGAGGGCCCAGCAGTCTTCCAGAGACAGAAAACACATCCAGAGCTCCCTACACCTCTTTCATTTGGCACAGGCACATTTGAAGGTTGCTTTCCTTCCTCCTTTGAAGGTTTCTTCCACCTGGAGGACAGGCCTGGAAGGCAGGTATTCCACAGCTCTCAGTGAACCTTCCCCTTCATGTCTGACCTTACAAAAGGAAAATAACAAGGTCACAGTCGCATCTTAGTTTTATTACAACTGACCTGCAGGCAAAAGAATAGAACTATTACATAAACACTCTGATCCATGTATAATAGCTTAAATAGAAGAGGGAGTCAAACCAGGATACCGGATAAAATATTCGGAAGCTCTTTGAAGCAGTTATGTTCCTGAGCTTCATTTTACAGACAATAAGGCAACATCCCTGCACATCAGCTTTTTGATATTTTTATACATTTTTTTTCTATGGTACAAGAAAAAAAAAATAACCAGAATTCACAATGTACAGTTCTTACACTATTTTCACAGCTTCTGAACACTATACACCTTTTTTTTCTTTTTTGTTTTTAATAGATACATTGCAATAAATGGTGCACCCTTAACAATTTATAATAATCTGTGTTGGATAGGCTAAACCTGTCCTGTACAGCCACCCAGGCAGCAGCACCTCACTCCTGGCACTGGCAGCTCAAAGCTTTGCATTTCCATTCCCAGCAAACTGGTCTTGGGCTGGAGATGGGACGGCACCAGAGCACAGACCCAGCCATCCCAACAGGGCAGAGCAAGGCAGTCCCATGTGTTTTGGGAAGTGCCATCTCAGTGCTGGCCCTCTGAAAGGCCTTTGGGTTCCCTGTCACCAGGAGAAGTGAGTCAGACTTTCACACCCCAAGGGAGGGGCAAAGCCCCACCCGTGGCTGCCCTTCCTGGGTCTGGGTCTCTTCAGCCCCCACAGCCAGCACCCCTCGAGTCCTGGAGCACCTGCAGGCCCATTCCAGGGGCTGAAGGCTGGAGAGAGGAATCACAGCTCCACGGGATTTGCCTGAGAAAGGCTCGGGGGGTGGGGACACAGTGACTGCTTTAGACATGCACGGGTCTGACTGATCTTTACGCAGGATGCACCAGAGCTGTCGGGAAGGAGCAGTTAGTGCAGAAACCTCTGCCTTGTCTGTTTTGGGAAGACTCTGGCGACTGCCTTGCCTGAGGAGCAGCCCAAGAGGAACACAGTCCAGGAAGGGCAGGACCAAGGGATCCCACGGGCTCAGTGCCAGCAGGAGCAGCAGGCCGTGTCACCTCCCCGCAGGGGACAGACACCAGCTGTGTGCCAGGGCACGGCCCAGGCTCTCCTTCCCAGCTGGGAGGTGCTGGTTGTCTTCCTGCTCTGCCTCGGGCTGGTATGCACAGGTGGGGAGCCCTTCCTTGGGGATCCTGCCAGCAACACGGTGTTTTCATTCCCACTGCCTCCAGGCTTAGATGGGAGGTCTCTCTAACACTGATCAAGTCCTACCAAGCACCTAAATCAGCTCAAAACAGAAAGCAGAGACCCTGCAGCCTCCATTATATCCCTGGTGTGCTACTAAACACCTGAAAACTGCAATATTTGGGGGGAATAAAAAGTTTTTGGGAAAATTATTCCTTGAAAAATGTCAGTTAAACAAATAGAAAGCCTGATGTGCCCTTTCACTTAGGAAGGGACCAGAAGACAACAGCTTGCCTGGCCTTGCTGGGCCAGCTGAGAGGAGTTAGATGCTCGTTTATCTCCTGCACCCAACAATCTCAGAGAGGTTTGCTCTGGGTGCAGCAGCAGGAGCTGTGGAAGTCACAGAGGAGGCTCAGTCTGCAGGTGGAGGTGAATTGTCTCCAGAAAGCTCAGTGGGGTGTGGTGGGCACAGAGCCCCGTGGCAGCCAGGGCCACCCCTCCATCCTGCCTGCAGTGGTGAGAAGGAAGAGCTCAGGTTTGGACTGGGACTCAGGAGCTCAGGGACACGGGGCTGGGAGGGCTGGGCTGGGCCACAGGCACAAGCAGCAGGGCTGGGGACAGCAGGAACGTGAGAAACACTGGCCAGGACTCACAGCCATCAGCTGGTGGCAGCTGCAGCCTCTGTGGATGGCACTGGGTGAAGGCAAAGCAAAGCCAGTGGGTGGTGAGCACTGTGCACTATAAACCAGGTCAACAAGCAGGTTAAATTCAATCAAGTAGTTTAATAATTCTTCAGGTCAAAGGTCTTATCTTACCAGGTAACAATTTACAGGACACCTAGTTAAGAGTGAAGAGTGGCTGGCTTGGTAAAAGGAGGAAGGATACATTATGTCCCATCTCAATAGTTTAATGTTAGCCTCTTTCAACGCAACGTATTTTTGGTAAAGACATATTCACTATATTTAACATGATCTCTCTTTAACAGGAAGTTCAGCTGAGCACACTGTCCCCAGAAAGTACACTGCGACTGTAAAGCAACAGAATTTCATAGCAGTAAATCTATTGCACTTTGTGAAGAATAAAATTCTCCTTTGCCTTTCCAGCTCCAGAAGGCAAAGCATCTCGTTGGTTAAGCAAGTTCTTCTCCCTCCAGGCAAAGTCTCTTAATGTTCAGACAGACAACGCCTAACTTTTGTTTGTTTGCTTTTTATTATTACTTGAAACAACAATTGGAAGAGTTTGAGAGAAAAATCTTTCCAGTAGCTGCTGAGGAGTCTCCAAGTTTTGAGTCTAGAAATGAATTTTAGGTGCTATCCAATCACAGTCAACAAATAAATGTACTTATTTCCACATTTCATGAATATGTCCACAAAAGAGCAAGATGAGGTCTCTCTGTGACCAACACTAACACTGTGTGATCAGGTATTACAGGGATGCACTTTATATGTGACAACAGTATACAGACAGGATGGAAATAACACCAATATTATTGCACATGGTGTCTGGGCGAGCATTAAAAACACTGCAGTATGTGATGAAAATTCTTTACAGCTTGTTTTCTCTCAGCCCTTTTTCTAGAGTTTGATGTAGCAGCAGTATCAATCCACGTACATTGGAGAGCTGGGAGTTGCTGGCATTTGATCCAGGATTTTACAAACATAGCATGCAACATCCACTGTGCGTTCCTCATACATCAGGATGAAGGGATGTTTCTGGAAGCAGATAAAAAACAACAAAGTTACTCTGGTCACCCTCCTGGTAGGTGCCCCTCAGATAAAAACTGAGCAGGTGAATTTGTCTGGTGCAAGAACAGGCTTTGTGGTGGCTGTAGGACACCAGGACACAGCCTGGTCCATTGGAATTCCCACACTGGGAATCCATGTCTAACATGGAAGGTTACTGAGGCAGGACAGGACTCCAGTGTCAGGAGCTGACAGGCAGGAGGTCAGGGTGCAGGATCAGCAGCTCCTCTGTAGCATTGACATCTACTAAAATACTTTCATGAGAGGTTTCAACATCAGCATTGTCACAGTGGGGAGAGCAACAGGAGTGACAGGGAGTGGCTTTGCAGAGGTCAAACCCAAGCTCTGCTCTCCTGAGCCCTGACCCTCTGCTCTGCCTCCAGCAGGCAGCACTGGCCAGACCCACATGAGAGCAGCTGGGACATAACATCAGGGAGTTTCTGGGCCAGGACATCAGGCAAACCCCTTTCACATCAGGTGATGTGAAACCCCAGGACTGATCGTGGAACCACGGTGCCTTTCAGGTGCCCAGAGCTCCTTGAAGGTGCCACATGTGACTGATCCAAGCCAAAAGCATTGCTGCCCTCTCTCCTTTGGCACCCCCAGCACAGACAGGCCCTGCTGCTGCTCAGCTCCAGGGCTCTTCCTTCAGATCTCACTTCTGCCTGAGCCCAGCCCCACAACCACTCCCCAGTGTGTTGAAGGCCCTGAAAGATGCAGCACTGAGAACTCACCAGAAGCTCTTTGTACTTTGGCCTTTTGGACTCGTCCTTTGTAAGGCTAAAGAAAGCATAAAGATAATTAGGAGAATGTGGGAAAATGTTACAGACGTCAAATACAAACTTTTACAGGACATGATGCTGTTGCAGTGGGTCTCACCTTCTTTGGTTTTTTGGAAAACCCATCTCTGTACTGTGAGTGACCTTAGGAGTAACTTCCCTCCCTCCCCTGCAGTCATCCCAGCTGTGCAGGGGCTGGGGCTGTGTCTGACACAAACTCCCTGGCGTGGAAACTTCCCTCCTTACCATGTCTCCTCTCTCTAGCACAGCCTCTCAGAGGTTTTCTCCTAATTCCTTTCCTGAAGAGCAGTTTCCAAGGTATGCCCTTCAGTCCCAACCCACACAAATCCCCCATCACCTCCAAACCACTAAAATGTGAGAGGTCCTCACCCTTATACTGGTGCAGGAATGTGAAAAGAAGCCAGGAAGTGCTGGACACATGACCCTTGCCAAATACCAGCCAACAAAAGCAGCCAACCCCCACTTTCAGCAGCACACACTCACCACAAGTTGACGAAGTTGATGAAACTTGGGGAAAACTCCCTTTCCTCTGAGTTACTCAGCTGTGGTGGGTCTCCTTTCACTACTTGTGTCAACTGGTCAAACACACTGTTCCACTTGGGGTAGGGGAATCGCCCCGTGGCCAGCTCATACTGCAGGGAGACAGCAACAGAACCAGGCAGGTTTACAGCAGGGAAAAAAAAATGTCTGCAACAACCTTGAATCCCTCCAGAAGGAAGATTGAGATAAGACTCTTCATCCAATTCCCTGTATGATTCTAAGTAGAGGGAAGGTTTTACCCAGCAGTAAGTTGTGCTGCCTATGTGAAGGGCATGGCCAGATTTACCCTGACCATGCCATGTCTGCTCCTCCACTGACTATAAAACAAACCAGTGTAGGAGAGTAAAATCCTCCAGTCCTTTCCCAGGCATCCTAACAGACACTAGAGAATATGGATAATGAGAATAACACAATCACATGATAGCTCAAGTTGGAGAGGACCCATAAGGATCCCTGAATCCAACTCCCTGCTCATCTCAGGATGATGAAAATGAGTTTTTTTAAACATCAGTGCTGAAAAAAGAAGCTACTGGTTCATACTTAATTGCATCTGCTTTCTCTTCTGTTTCACGACCTGGAGAAAGTAAGAGCTTCTCAGTGTGTCAATATGTGCAGCTAGCAGTGCTGTGTGGTTAAGCCAGTGAGGAATCAGAATCCCAGAATCCAGGATTAACCAAAGTCTGTGCAGCCAAAGCACAGCAGCTGCCAGGGCTGCCAGAGGCTTATTCACACAGGCTGGGTGCTCTGCTGTGCACCACCACACCCAGCACCCTCATCTCAGGTTCTGAACACAAAACTCATTTACAATCCAACACCTCTTCCCTGCTCACACCTCGCTCTCTGCAAACACTGTCATGGGGCTCAGGAGAACCATCCACGTGGAAAGCATCCAGGTTGCTCCTGAGCCAGGCAGGGCCCACTTCAACCACAAAACACAAAAGGAGCTGGGCTGTGCTGCCCAGGTGTGCCACCTGCACAGTGCCCAGAGCAGCCAGGCTGCACAGCCCCTCTCTCACTCACCAATGTGATCCCCAAGCTCCAGACGTCTGAGCGCACGTCGTAGCCTTGCCGGGACGCGCTGGGATCTATCCTTTCCGGCTGAAATGGAAGAAGGACCAGTCAAGCTTTGTGCCAGGCAGGAAGCAACAAGAAGCATCTGCAAACCTAGAAAAAAAACCCCTGAGCCTGGCACAGCTCCAGAGGCAAACCTGTGGCCAGGGCAGCCATCCAACCCCAGCAGAGAAACGTCTCAAGGAATCACTTAAAACACTGATTTTATGTAGGTGTAATGAAAAAGGTGATCAGAAACAGCAACTTATCACAGTCCAATTCTTTGGGTTTTTTTTTTTCCTTTTGCACAAACACCCTGAATAATTGTGACTGTCTTATTTATTTAGTTTTGTTCAATTTTGGGATCGCTAACACAAAGTCTCACTTTCTCTATTTTCACAGCCAAGTTGAGCCCAAGAGATCATAAGAACAGGAATCAACATCTCATCCACCCCCCTGGGGACTGAGGCTTAGCAACATCTACCAGAACTCTTCTCCCCAACCAGCTACTAAAAAATTATTAAAAACAATGTGTTTTAATAAAAGCTCTCTAAACAAGGTTTTAGTCATCCCTTGAAGGCAACTATGATGTTACAAGGCTTTAAGACATCCAAAATGTCTTTCATAGAAAGCAATATTGAGCCAGACATGGGTAATTCACACCTAAAAGAAAGTTATCCAGAGAGCTGAGCCAGCAAAAATCATCCTCATGCCTTGCATGTCATCTTTATGAGAAACCTCAGTCTGTCTTCTTTAGTTAAAAATATAATAATTAACACGTCAAAAGAAACAGGCTCTCCTTCAGTTTTGACTACCACAATAATAAAGATACCTGGATAGCAATAAATTTTAAATAATGGGCTACAGGAAATACTCTGAAAGGCCCAGTTGCTTTGTAAGCTACATTTTAATAGGATTTCATGGCAGATGCAGCTGAAAATGCAGCAGCAGGTAGCCCAGCCCTGAACTCTACTGGGGACACACCATGATGGCTGGAAGCTGCCACCAGGGATGGACCAGCTCAGAACACATCAAATTATGGGGATGCTGGCCTGGCCAGTGCTGTGACCCCCACACCACAGATGCACAGGGATGTGCCACAGCAGAGCAGATGAAGGAGGGGACTCTGCATGGGGAGCAGCTGCTCTGGGCAGGGCCAAACTGCTGAAAGGGACCGGTGGGATGGTGGCACTGGTGAGACAGAGCACCCATGAGGGGCACCCTGCTCCTATGACCCAACAGAGCAACGGGGATTTGGCCCTAGACCATGGTGGCACAGTTAAAGGGAAAGCAGGATGGACCAAAATAAATCCCATCTAAATACAGAGCAGGAAGAATGCTGAGAATTTTCCATGTAGATCACATGGGAGCAATTAACACCAACGAAGGAAGAGTCACCATGTCACACTCCGGGGACCTGGAGCGAGGGCTGCAGACAAAGCCTGGCTCAGGCCAGGTGTCCTCCTGATGCCAAGTGCAAGCAGGAAAGCAAATGGCTGAGGTGGAGATTCATCTCTGGATGTGCTGATGGGATGAAGGGACGGGGTATGAATGCATCAGAGAAGGGTACAGGCTGCCATGGGGCTTCTCCAGTTCAGTGTCCACCTGAGCACCAGCATCTTGACTGAAAAACGAGCAGTGAGCACCACAGATCTCCCTTTCTTCCAAACCCCAGCTATACAAACACAGCCATACACGGCCTGATCTCTGCCTGAACCACCTGAATACAAGACATCCAGCTGGCCCTGACAGCAGTGCCAGCAGCCACTGTCCACCTTCACCAGGAAGAAGTGAGAAGCTACAATTTGCAGCCAGAGGCTCCAGGCTGACCTGGGGAAAGGACCTGAATGACCAAGGATGGAGTTGTCTCCTGAAGGTCTTGAAGGAGCAGGGCAGGGCAGAACATCCATCCTCATCCTGGCTGAGTCTGCCCTTCCCTACACCAAGCACTTCCAGTCTCACCCTTCCTCTCTGACACAGGCACTGGGTTCACTGGGGCATTCAGAAGGCAAAAAGCAGTAATGTCACAAAGGCCACCAGCTCCAGCATGGCACACAGGGAGCAGCACTGAGACAGGATGCAGGGCTGGCCAGGAGCACCCAATGCTGGGTGAAGGCTGTGGAACCTCAGCTGGAGCAAACCCCAGCACTGGCACCAGCACAAGGCATTGGTTAGGAGGGCTCAGAACAGCCCAGGCTGCTCCAGGGGCCAGCCACTGCCTGGGAACTCAGTCCTGCCTTTCTTTCCTTCAGAGAACACGAGGTACCAACACTTACAGGCCTTTGCTCACTGTAACAATTGCAGGGGAACTGAAAGCCAACAGCAAAACAACCTCTGAGCACTGCAGCTCCAAGGCTGAGGCGCCACTCACTGTGACAGCTCCAACAATTTTGGTTCAGGCACACAGCACTTGCTTGGCAGCTGGACACGGCTCCTGCTGCCTCCTCAGAGCACTCACTGCCAGACTGGCTGACATCTAGTGTCACTGTAACAGCTACGTGGGGACCAGGTTCCTTCAGGGGGCAAGTGCCATGGGATGGGTGGGCCTTGCAAAACAAGACACTATAATCAGGGAGAGGCATCCAGCAGCCCTAAGCAGAGCCTCCCTGGCTAAACAGAGCTACTACTGTTGACCTACTTTACACTAAAAAAATACTATTTGCCTTTTGAGAGGAGTGTGGCAGCCTGACTCCTTCCTAGGTATTATCCAGTTTGATCACAGCATCCCTTCAGACATCAGCCTCTGCTGGCTTGGAGAAATAGCTGACAGATGATGTGCATGCACACTGGGACATCTCCCCATTTCCCAGGCTCCCTGGTACGTGGAAATGCTCATGTACTTGGAAAGGAGTCACTGAGGCTGCAGAGCTGAAGGGAAGAGGCCAATCATCTCCCACATCACTTGCCAGCTGCTGGCTGCCCCACAAACCCTGTGCCCTGCCAAGGCTCTGAAAAACACAAACTGAACCGCAACAGTTTTGCTCAATTAAAAGTCCACCCAAGTCTGGAGCTGCTGATGGACCTGCACAAATCATAGAGTGCACATGGACAGACAGACAGGAAAAAGGAAAACCAAAGGGCTATGGAAGCACTAACCCACCCACATGCCAGGGGAAAGGGAGCACTGCAGCTATTTACAGACATCCCAGGAACTGTCATGGCACAACTACACCAACAGCCTGGGCAGGGCTAACCACCTACCCATGGCTCAAAAAAAGATCAGAGTCAGGGCAGACAGGTTTTGCCTTGGATACCACAGTCAGAGAAAAGCCATCTGAGAGCCATGGCCTGGGCCAGATAGGAACCATAATGTAAAAGAGAGATTTTTTCCTTTTTTCTACTTGGTGGTAGATAAAGAGTTCAGAAAACAATATTTTTCAGCATACAGAGCTAAAAATATATAACAAAAATTAAAGACAGGCACTAAAATTAAAGTTATATGAACAGCAGCAAGCACACAGCTCCCTGCACAAGGTACTCTCGGCTCACGTGAGAAGAGAGCTGCATTTTCAAAGCACCTTGAAGCAATGAAGTGTTTAAAACACTCAGACAGCTTCCAAAATCACCACTACAGCTCTTCTCTCTGGGAGGGGGAGGGCAGCAAACAAGCAGGACAGACTCCCAGGAGCCACGACTCAGCCCCAGCAATTTCCACACAGCTGCTCTGCTACTGCTGCTCTCCAGAATCACATTCTCCTGGAATGAAGTTTTGGCACACTTTGGAATTAAAGTGGTTTACAAAAATCACTGTAATTCTGCTCTGCAATAACTCCTGTGACATAATCTTACCAGAGCAAATGGATTTCTTGCAGACCAAGACAAACCCTCACTCTGACAGCCCTGCTCCCCTGGGCAGTGCTGTTTTGGAGCTGCTGGGAGGCAGAGAACTCTCCTCTCCACTCTAGCACCACAGCCCTGCCAGCAGCAGAGGAACCCAGCAAAAACCCAGGAATCTGGTCACTTTGCCACAGCCTGGATGACACTGCCAGAGCTCAGTTTCATCCAGGAAAAGGGTGTTCATCCCACAGGAAACAGGCTGATAACAGGGAGGGTGAGATCCCACAGAGCCCAGGGCTCATCCCACTCACCGCCATGTACGGCCGGCACCCTGCATCCCGCGTTTTGGCAATGGAGTCCACGAGCTGTCCACTAATGCCAAAGTCACAGAGTTTAATATTTCCATTTCTGTCCAGAAGAATATTGGAAGGTTTGATGTCTGCAGGGGAAAGAAATTTAAACCAGTAAGTCACGGCTGGAGGTTTCAATTTCAAGCAGAGCAGCTGCAGAGGATGGAGGCCGGCAGTGCCGCGCTGTCGCCGTCACCCTTGGCGCTGGATCCTGCAGGGGAGCACGAGGGGATGGAGCCAGCCCCGGAGATGCCACGTGCCCAAAGGCAGGAGCAGATGCCCAACTGCCCTGAAATCACACTTGCATGGAAAGAGCACAGGCTGAAGGGGCAATAGAGCAGGCACTGGGACCCTTGTTCAAAACCTGCACTCAGACTCACGGCGGTACAGGTGCTGAGTGAACCAAAGGTTGCTAACAATCCTTGCAATTGCTTTAACAGACAAGAAGAAAAGACATGAACTTTAAAAAAAGACATGAAGAACTCACCTCTGTGAATGATTTTCAAGTTTTCTTTTAAGTGGTTTAGTGCTTTCACAGTCTAGGAAAGAAAAATAGATGAAAAATAAGCAGATGTTTTAAGAGTCCTGTGATTATTGAATTTTTGGAACTCCAAGAACAAGGGTAAAAAGCATTTAATACATGGAGATATTAATGCTGTAATATGACACATAATAAAAGCAGTTTTCTCTGAACCTTTTCTGCAAACAGAAGGTGATAAAAGAGAGGGTATGGGCTGAATGAATACACACTCCCTGTGACCTGCCAAGATCCCACTCTGGGAGAGGGGAGCAAGGGGTGAAGCCAGAACAATCTCTAATGTTAATTATCCTAAGCAATAACTTATTTCAAGCCCTACACTGTATTTTTTTCAGCAGGTCACAACTGCTTCAATTACCTGACTTTTCATTAGGCCAGAGCTTCCAGGTTTTATCAAGAAAACATCAGCCAGGTTCTCCAGTGCTTTTGGGAGCCTTTGCACAAGACTGCCAGAAGCTCCTTTGGTCTGGGCTGGTGTCTGTGCTGCTGGTGCTCACATTCAAGCAGACTGAGCAGGAAGCCGGTCCTGGGTTCTGTTCATGAACTGATTATTGACTCAAGGACCTCCTTTTGCACCATGCAACATACTGCAGAAAAGTCATGAGCCACCCTGAAGAACCATTCCCAGTGTGGTGCAAACAGCAGCAGCAATTCTGCTCCAGAGAACAACCAGCTTTTCATATGGAGTGGGATCTGAACAAGGATCTGAACTTTTCAATTATCTTCAACAAAAAGGTTTAACAAAATACTCACAGCTAAAGTGATTTTGCCTAAGATTTCTTCTGGAATAACATCATCTAATACACTATATACATATTTGTAAAACTTATCAAACGAGGTAGACATGAGCTCCATACAGATCCAACAGTCACCCTGGAAAAAGAAAAGAATGTGTGTTACTGCTGAGACAAAAGTAAGAAATACAAATCCAGAGAGCATGCAGAGATCCATTGAATCCTATGAAATACATTAACAGCAACATGCATTTGATAGAAAGAATGGAATTCAGCTTGATTAGTCTTAGCAATGAAAGACTTGTTCCCATTCACGGCTGAGGCATTTACCTGCCCAGCTCACACCTGACATTACAGTTTAGATGCTTGAACCCAGATTAATCCAAGCCTCACACACTGTTTTGCTCTCCAGAAGGCTGCAGGCACAGTGGAACACCCAGAAGAGGGGAACTGCTTTCCTAGGAAGGGCTGTCTGCCTGGGGAAGAAGACTTTGGTTTACAGCCACAGGCAGCTCAAGTTTATGCTGCTCATTTGGCATCAGGCTTTTCACATCAGCTCAAAGCAGAGCAGGAGCTGATGTCATCCACTCGAGGGCTGCTACAAGCCTGAGCCCAGAAAACTCTCATTTCACCCAAAAAAAGCAGAAGATGGAATATGTGCTGTGACAGACATGGAAGCAGGGATATCACAAGAGCAGTGCAGCAGGATGAGGACATGACCAGCACACTTCAGGAGACCTGGAAAAAGATGAACCTGGGCTGCAACAGACTGCATATTGACTATGGAGGAAGTTGGCTAAGGAACTGTTCAGATTTAAACTACACAAATGAAATTGGGCAACACGTGTAGAAAGTTTCTTTTTTTCCACACTAGCAAAAAAGGCAAAGTGCAGATGAAGCACTTCCATACGATGGAGAGTAGCTCAGGGCAAGCAATGTGGCTCCAGAGTCAGTGATGTGCATAAACCAGGTGAGACTGGAAGCCCATCAGAGCTTTACAAGCTATCTGTGGTGAGAAGCAGCCTCTCTCTCATGCACTGGTTTTACTGGCCACAGCATCATTCAAAAACTGCTTCTGTTTTAATCAGATTTTTTTAAAAATTGGGACAGGGCTATATTCCCTATGTACTATGTACTGAGACTGTGGGGGACTGGACTGGCTCTTAGAGAGCCAGAATATCACTGACCACCTGTAGCCTTGTATTTATGTCCAACTCACTCAGTATTGTGAGTGGCTTCCATTGCCCAAGTTACAACAGCTGGTGTTTGGAGAGAAAAACAAACCAAGTGAACAACACTTGAGCAGAGCCATTATCACCACAAAGGCTTCATGTGCACTCTGCATCACAGGTTGGGACGGGTATAGTACTGAAACCTCAAATAAGTACAACAAATTTCTATCCAATGGTGATCTTTAAGCATTAAAAAAAACCCTTTTATGATCAAAAGCACGCAAGGAAAGACCTTGTTTACTGGCCTCCTGAAGTAGATGCCATACAGAACTCTTGAATGAGGGCATTTATTGATCTGGTAATATAAAAACCTACCTGGCCTACATGAATTCATGTCAGCAAGATCAATGGAAAAAGATAACAGGCCTTTTCCACTGCTATGCAGCATCCCAAATGCTGGTGGAAAGATCCAAAACTCTACAGGCTAACTCTTCCTGGGACTTGGAGAGCCCTACCTGTTGGCAAACTGCTGAATTTTAATAGAAAGAAAAGGAAGACTGGCTGGGCAATGGGGAGTCAGCTGTCCTCCTAACCAAATACCAAGAAGTGTTGATGTACATGGGCAAGTCCTACTCCATTGTGAATTGTGAGGACAAAATCACCCTAATGAAAGTTTCACTTCAAATTCTGTCTCTTAGGTCAGGTTGATTTGCAATGATAAAATGACAAAGGAAGTGCTTTAATTTTCTCTTCTTGTTAGAGCTATTGTTCCAAAGAATGTATTTTAGTCTTTATTGGGTATTAGATTACCAGATGCTAATGCACATCTTGTAGACATTCTAAAAAATGTCCAGGAACACCCTGTGCATTTAATTCAAAATATCCCTATCCAGGACAGGCACAAAAGCCACTTCACAAGCAATGGAGACACTTCAGCTTCTCAACGCAGAGAACTCCCATTGACAAGGGAGTAGGTGTCACAAGGATGTCACTCATCTGGAGGGCAGCTCACTAGGAAAGCAGCTGTGGGTCCAGGTGGACATTAAGCTGGACACGAGCCAACAATGCATCTTTGCTGGGCTGAAGGATCACAGCATGAGGCAAAGCATCACCAGCAGGTGGAGGGAGGTGATCCTTCCCCTCCATCCAGCAATGGTAAGGCCACACCTGGAGTGCTGCAACCAGTGCTGGGCTCCCCAGTACAAGAGAGACTCCAGCAAAGGGCAACTAGGATGACTGAGGAACAGGAGCATCTTCCCCATGAGAAAGGCTGATAAAGCCAGGACTGTTCAGCCTGGAGAAGCTTCAAGGCAATCTCATCAAGCTGAGATGAAGCTGCACAGGGGATGCAGCCAGGATCTCTCAGTGGTGCTGAGCAACACGAGCAGGGCACAATCTGACACAGGAGGTTCCCTCTGAACAAGAGGAAGCACTTTCTGTGAGGGGGATTAATCACTGGCACAGTTTGCCCCATGAGACTGTGCAGACTATCTCCCTGGAGAGATTCAAAAGCTGTTTGGACACAATCCTGGTCAAGTGGCCCCACATGTTCATGGGGGTTGGAAGAGGTGGCCTCAGAGGTGCCTGCCAACACCCACCACTCCATGAGGCAAATGCTGAAGGTTTATCACATCTGCTCACTGCAGGGGCACCCAGCTCTCTATGCAAGTTGCAGCTACACCAGTGAGAGACTGACAAATGTCACCACCACCACCACTGTATATTCACATGGCACACAGGACACTTTTCCTACAGACCAGGGACTGACAACAGGGACAGATGTGCTGAGGGATGGCAGCACAGTCAAGGATTTCCATAAAAACAGTGTGAGATGCATCAACGGAGAAGAGATCAAACAACTATGTCAGCAATTCACACCAGCCCAACACTGTGCTACCAACACATCCATCCCAGCTCTTCTCTTCTGCCAGCAGAAGTTCCCTATGGGCTGATTTACTCAGTTTCCTAGGCATGTTCTGCAACTAGCAATGAATTTTTCATTGAATAATCTTATCAAGTATTGAACTTGTTGGTTTAAACTTGGCTGTGTTGGTTTAAACTTGCACTGTGTAGGAGTCACTCCTGAGATTCCAAGTCAGATAAAGCTTCTTTCCTCTTCCCCTCTTAAAAAGAAACACAATCAGAACAGGTACTTTGAAGAGCCACTAGTGTGGTCATGGTAACCACGCAAACATTCCTAGCTTTCAGGTACTGTTTCAAACCAGAGCAGACGTAAAGCTTTTAGCAGACAGGCAAGAAAAGAAGACCATATTTTTTCTCAGACCAATAAACCTCTTAAAACAGCTAAGCTCAGGGGCAAAGTCCTGGGGATACCAATGCAGCCCTGTGGGCTCAGCTCCTCTTTTCTCACAAGGAGAGACTCAAGTGAATGTTTGCAGAACCCCTGTCAACCAGCTTTTTTATTTTTTTCTTCACTCATCTAGCAAGTACAGCCTTGAGAGGAAACACATGAGCAGCCAGATCCTCTTCAATCAGATCTCTGGTGGCAGATGTGGACAGCTCTGTGTGCACTAGCAGGACTCTGGGCTCTCCTGGGTGCAGTATGGAAAAGCCAACTGGTCTCCTGGGACCAGTGGGAACCCCACAAAGTTCAGGAAGTGTAAAATCCTGCACACTTGGGTCAGGGCACTCACCAGTATAATGATGATGGGATTGAGAGCAGCCCTGAGGAGAAGGGCTGGGAAATACCAGTGGATGGAAAATTGGACATGAGCTGGTAACATGTGCTTGAAGCCCAAAAAGCCAACCATGTCCTGGCAACGGTGCACTGAAGCCCCTGATTCCATGCATAGACTGAAACACTGTCTTTTACTTTTTCAGCTCTGTTCTTGTTTTATTGACCAGGTAATTTAATCTCATCTAGTGGGTGCCAATGAGCTGAAGCAAAGTCCTGCACCTGGCAATCAGCTTGTGCTTGTTGCACTGTTACAGGTTCCATCACATGCACAGACATACAGTAACAGAAATGCCCCTTCTGACTGAAGAACAGGCAGCAAATGATAAATGTTTAGGTGCTGCCTGCTGAGGGACAAGCAGGACCCAGAAAAGGCTCTCCCTATCACAAAATGCAGAACAAGCAAGAGAAAATACAACTACAGAAGTTTTTGTGTAATATTTTCTGCCATTTTAAATCAAACTGCTGGTATTCACAGAGGCTGCCACAGGAACTTGTGTTCACAGTTACTTCCCTGACTGCATTCTGGGACACTTGCCTGGCTACAAAGTAAGACCTTGCATAATTTTGTCCAATTTGGTTTAGTATTCCCACACTGCCAGGATCCCAGAGCTTAGCTCTGCCTCTCCACATCCAACAGTCCCTGTTGTGGAAGGCTGCCTGCCTTCCCTTTGTGCCAGCTGCCCTGCTGCTTCTCCTGGAGCTGCTTGTATCCTGCCAACCCTCTTACTGCACAAGATGCCTATTCAATGTGTAAAACTCCTGTAAAGAGGCTCACATGGAAGTCTTTCACCTTTCAGGAGCAGGCAAAGAAGATTTCTCATCAGTCACTCCATCCATAGCCAGAGAACATGAATCCCAGCTCAGAGTAGGTAATCCCAAAAGGATTTCCTTACTTTTCACCTTGACATGCTGGAACAAAGAGCTTTGTTTTATATAGTTTGCTGCAGATTTCCTGAGAGAGTTTGGGTCTTTACCAATGTCCCATGAGCTCTTAGACCCCATGGGATGGCGCAGCAGCGACCTGGATATTTCAGTTATCTGAGAATAGATCTGATAATGCAGACTGGGGGATCAGACAGATCCAAACAGCCTGGTGAGATTCCTTTTTTCCCTTTCTGTGCTTCTCTGTTGTCATACTTCAGTATCTTTAAAAGATTAAGATTCTACTTAATATTGGAACAAGTAATTAACAGGACAAGACAGAAAACTTTATGGAAGCCTCCCAGCTCACCCTGTGTATCACTGAGGAACGTGACTTGGAATATCCCTAGGCAGTGAGGGACCAAGGAGAGGGGAAAGCTGCTTTCATCTCAGAAGCAAACACCACTTATGCTGAAAGGGGAAAAAGGGGATTTCACTCCAACCAGAGTGATGCCAATGAAACCTTTCCCAGACAGAGCATGCAAGGAGCCCTGGGAGCCCTGCCTGGCTGCATGATGATGAGATTTTTGAACATGACAAAGAGTGCAGCCAGGCTGACATATGGGTGCTGATTAAGGTAAGTTTTTATATTGTTTATGTATTTACATTTACATCCTGGGATGTGCCCAGAGCTGAAGGGAGGTGACAGGCTTGCACAGCTCTGAGCATGTTGCTCATCACCATCTGGCAAGACACTGTTTTGTCCACAGACCTTTCCTCACACCAGCTGACAGCCCTGTCACCTTTATCCCAGCAAAGCTGGAAATTTCCAGCCAAACTGAGGCTCCACACATGGTAGCAGTTTGTACTGTGTGAACATGGACAATGCCTGCTGGCCCAAAATGGCTCTGTGTTCAAAAAGATCAGAAAAACCAGAGCATGGGGCAAGGAAGTATTATTATGCTTATTTTAGAGAACGAGACTTAAAGCCAGAGGAGTGACCTGGCAAAATTACAGAAGCAGACGCTCTAGAAACAGGAATTGAATATTCAGACACAGTTTTGAGTTTTACCTACAACACTGACCTCTCTCTAAAAGTTTTCCAGTAAAACCCCACAAGACTCTGCACAGGCTGCTATGCCTGATAATCCCCAAAAACCACCAGCAGCCCTTCAGTCTCTAGCCCTTCTTTCCTTGAGTAGAGGTACTGGATTTGTGCTGAAGTAGTGGAAAACGGGCAGAGGCTCCATGTCTGTCCCCCTACACTGTGGCAGTTTCAACAATTACAGGAGCAGGGATAATCCAAACCTGCAGAAGAACTACAGGAGGAAGGAGAAGCAACAGTCAGGTTTCAACATTCACCTTCTCCGAAACTCCTGCTGCAAAGGGACCAAATGCTTGCTCAGAAGTGCCCACACACCTGGGTCTCCTGGCTAAACACCCCTGAGTGAAAGCAGAGAAGCAAGAAACCTAACAGGAACCAATTTTCTCCTCCTTAGCACAAATTTGAAATTACAAAGAGAAAAAAACCAAGGTAAAATCCAAACTCTGCTACAAGAGAAGGAAGTTTGGGGTGCCCACCTCTCTGAAGAGCGCGCCATAAAACTGAACAATGTAGGGGCAGTCACTGCTTCTCATCACCACATCAAGGTCCATCAGAAGCTGCTTCTGCTCCTTCTCATCCACTGTCGACCGAATTCTCTGAAAGAGGAAGAGTGGCAGAGACTTCATCACTTCCATGCCATTACTGTATCCTCAGCCCTGCTGGTGAAGACAAGGGACCAGGACCCCAAACCCAAGCAGAGCAGGCAGTGCCTCAAACATGCTCAAAAACACTCTAGAGAATCAAGCAGTGCTCTCAAATAAAAAATGTAACTGAACACTTCTAAAGCTGTTTGATCAGACCATAAAACCCTCAGTCCTCGCAATAAGCATCAACATTTTCAGATGAAATGTCAGGAAGAGATTAAAGAGCTGAAATTTCATTGAAAATTACAGTGAAACACCACATCCAGGCTTTCATTTCAAAACAAATTCCCACACAGTTCTTAGCCGTGTTAGACAGGGCTTGAAGATGGTTTGAAATTTAACCAAGGAACATTATGTTTAAAATTTCTAAGCATGGAAGCCAAAAAGGTTCCTTCCACAGCCTCCACCATGGCTGGGGAGAAGGGACTGCCACATAACACAGGGGACACATTTCTCTGGTAATGTTAATGATGGGCAGCAGTCCTGTGAGCTCTTCTCACAAAACTATCCTTTACCTAGTACTGGCTGAACATCAACACTGTATAAAAGATACTTTACATAGATACATACCCCATGTGTAAATACAAATATATGTATACACACACCATATTTCATATATACACTATATATTATGAAACGTTTCATTTGGGCTTGAAAGAACAATGCACATCTGAAAAGAGAAAACTACATTTTCAAACATGAAACTGGTTAAATGAAGGATGGAGACGACCATCCAGTTTTTCATGTGATTTTACAGATATATTTAACATCTTGCACTAATTAATACATTCTCTGAATCACAAGTGAGGAAATCATGATCCTGAAGCTGTGACTCACGTTGAAAAACCATTAAAAAAAACCAAGAAAAAATATCTGGCAAGAAATCCAAAGCAACAGAGGTAGCCAGGACCATCCTCAGGGACAAAAACTACACGGGTATCCAAGAATGAAAAATTATTCAAGCTTGTGGAAAAAATCTGCAAGATACTAGCACCCATTTCACCAATACTAAGGCCCTGTGGGCAACTGTTGGTGGCATCATGACCACACACATCAGCCAGCACAGGCCAGGTGAATGAAGGTATTTTCAAGGCTGCCCATTCAAATAGCACCACATGTGAAACAGTGCACCATTATGTACTTTAGGACTTATTTTTGTGATGACTCACACAAAACAAGGATAGTATCAACACTGTGATTTTCCTTACCTGTAGTATATCCTGGTATTTTAATATTTAACCACTTGTTCTTAATGTTCTAGTACCTCTAGCTGGCCTAGACCAGTAAATAATATGTTTATATTGCCCTTTTCATACCCTGTGAATTTTAGAGTTCTTGGGGACCTGTCAGGAGACTTGCCCAGCACCCACAGTCCATAACACCCACGATGTGCTGAGCACAGGTGGGGTTCTGTGTCACCAACAGAGCAAGAAGCAGCTCAACAGGCCAGGAACAGAACTAAAACACTTCACCTCCAGGTCACTGGTTCAGGTTTGTGTCACACAAGTTCAGACAGCCACTGGCTATTTCCTGCTCTTGTGCCCTCACTGTACAAAGCTCTGCAATCCCCCTGAGAGGCTGAAGGCTGAGCAGAGTGAATGTCTCTCTCCAAGTGACACGCCAGCAGCACTGTGTGAAATGGAAATGTCACTGCTCTGACCTCCAGGGAAGGTGAGGGATGCCAAAACCACCGTGGTGAGACCTATGACCAACAGCTCAGCCTCTCACGGAGACATGACCCACACTGAAAAGGTCACCTCTGCTGAGGAACCAAAAGGAGCTTTTCTCCATATTGTAACTTGTGTTCTCCTTCTGTGCCCACTCCATGTCTGTCTCCAAAAAGCCTCTTTCCTGGTCATCTGAGAATGATGACCCTGTCCCAGCCCTGCTCTGCACTCCCCTTGCACCTGCACAATCCTGTCACAGCCAACACCACAGCATTCACCTCAAAGTCCACAGCTTCTTCTGAAGGCATCTCCTCCCACCTCTGACATTCCTCCTCTGCTGTTACTTCTCTAACACTGGAAACCATGTGGAATAGATGCTGTATGGTGGAGCAATTTTAATGGCACTCCAGAACAACACTGAACCCAAACACTCCTCAAACATGAGCTCCCCAGCAAGAAAGGGCCAGCAGAGGACCCAGAGCACAGACAGTGGGTCAGCTACAGGGCAGAGGACAGCTTGAGAAGCCAACATGGACACTAGAACAAATACTGCTGCAGGGAGTGAAAGGAATGCCATGATACAAGATTGGGAGGTCTCATACAACAGTGCTAGAGACTGGCAAAGTCAAGAGAAAGGGAGAACTCTGAGGAGCAGCATGCAGTACAGCACACAGACAGGGTCAGCCCAGGCTGGACAAGGTGGCTGTGTTTAGCTGCAGTGTACCAGGGATCCTGCTGCAGCCCAACACTCCCAGTTCAGCAGCAGAACAGAGAAGGTGAGGAAAGTCAACAGCAGTCACTACCCAAACAGCACATGAGCCATGATACAACCTGCTACCTAATCCCAAGGCATAGTGCAAAGCACTGCAGCAGCTCCCACAGACACACTGCCCAAGAACATGGGACATGGCAGAGAAGTAGACACAAGGTGAGGCAGCTGCTTGAGGGCAGCATTTCAGACAGGGATGGACAGGGGCTGACTTCACTTCAGGCCTTACAGATCTCAGCCCAGTCACCTTCCTGCAGGCAGTCACTGATAAGTGACCCCACGGCCAACAAGCCATGGATGGAAAAAAAGGGGATTTGTAGTAGAAGCTTATGGAGTCTCCTTTTTAACAATTCCTTGTTGGCCTCCAATTTAAACTATCAAATCCTCTACAAGAAAATTCTCCAGCCCTTTTTATTCAAACACAGGTTAGGACAAAGCCTTCCAACACGAGGAAGAAGAGCTCTGAAGCCATGCTCTGAGTAGCACCAACAGCAAAAGCACAGTCTGTGCTGTGGATTGTGCCACCCTGAAACCTAGAACCAGGCAGATTCCAGAAACTTGACCCAAAACAGAAGAAACATCATCCAGCCCAATATGCACACAGAAAGATTCAGGTGCAGCATGAAGTGACTGTTTGAAAAAAAACCTAAAAAAAAAAAGGAAAAGAAAAAAAAAAGCTGTAAACACCAAACAAACTCAACTCCTTGAGCTGTGAGACAATCCAGAACTGTCCTGAGCACAGGGCTCACCTGTGTCCTCAGCAGAGAGCTCAGCACAGCAGTGCCTGGCAGTGCCATGGGAGAAGCAGTCCTTCCATGGGATGGGAGGGATTTAGGACAACAAACCAGTAGCAAAAATAGGGTTTGCCCTGTCACTGCTGAGGATGGGAATACCTATCTCACCATCTGAAACACATTTACTGCTGACTGAAGTAGATCACAACTAGTTTCCCACCTCCTGTGAAGTGGCTCTATCTCACGTTCCTTTCCAGCTCTTACTCATCCACTCCCTCCCCGGCTACCCTACCAGCAGGACTGGGAACACTGGTTTCCCCAAACTCTCAGCCAGCAGACCTAAACAAATGACTGAAACAGAAAATTCTGAAGGTGTCTCTTAACTGTGTGAAGAATTACAACAATGGTTTGGCAATAAAACCCCAAGACTTCTCTTCCAAAGTCATATGGACATGGGAAGGACAGAGAAATTTGCCCCTGGATGGAGCTAAATATGTATTATTTGATGGGCCTTTACGGGCTATCAGGCACCCAGGAAGGATGGAGAGATCATGGAGGTAAAGATAAATGTTAAATTTCTGCTCTAAGGAGCATTTAATACTTAGCAACCTTCTTTAGCTGTGAGACTGCCATCGAGAAACCTGAGCAAGTCAGACAGGAACTTCTGGTTTGAAGCTGTGGGTGAGAGAACAAGCACTGACTACCAAAATGATGTACAAGAGACACTGTGCTCGGAACAAGAACAGCTCCACAGCTTACTGGCTTCCCCAGGAGGAACAGGGATCTCCTATTGGCCCATGGGTTTGACAACTTCAATTTCCCAACTGATCTTGAAAATGCTTCTAATTTCCTTAGAACAAGTTTAGAGAACAAGTGGAGCATGTTAAAAATATTGTTAAACGAAAGAGAAAACAGGAAGGCAGCAACAATGGCTGAGGACAATGTAACTGGAGGCTGGACTGGGCAATACTGCAGTGAGAATAAGTCAGCCACGCTGAGGATATTGGAAGACAGAAAATTCTGGCCTACAGCTGAAAATTGCTTTCTTTTGAGGTGGGGGAAAACGAAACACTGTGGACAAAGCCATGCTCTCCCCCAGCTGGGTTACTCTCCCAGCTGTAACCTTTCCTGACAGAAAAATAATGCAATGAAAAAGAAGTGCAAGATGCTTCCATGGGGCTGTGATAAGAAGCTTGAAGGTCAGCTGAACCACTCCACTCATCTCTTGGTGATGTATTTCTCAGCCAGCTGAATTGGCTGAAACAAAACTGGAGGAAGCTGCTGATGGTGAACCCCAGATGTCAGAGGTGTTCCCTGCTGCAGGGCAGAAGAGGTGAGAGGCAGGTGAAGATGTCCTGCCTGAGCCTGAGGCTCAGACATCACTGCCAGGAACACCAGACACTCAGGACACCACTGCTGTGTTTAGGCTCCTGACCAGCACAGGAGCCACCCAAGACATCAAAGGTTCACTATTTTAAATATGTTCTTATTTATTTTATGAACTTCTCAAACAAGCAGCTTTCCCAGCCTTCCAGAGGCACTGTGAAGTACCCTGGCTAATAAAACCCACACCATGTACAGTATTTCAGTGTAAAGCAGAGCATCCTGCTCTAACTGGAAGAATGCTCCCCACCTTTCATTCCAGTTTGGGCTAGTTTTTTTGGTTTTTTTTTTTAATTCATATTCCAGGAATCTTTTAAAGCATCCTTTCTATGTGAACTATCACCAGGGCCAGAAGGAAACCTCAGGACAGAAATTACACTCCCCCAGCAGCTGGGCAAGTTTCCCAAGAAAACATTTCATCCAAATAAATGTGGCTTCTCTATGTGCCTGTAATTTGTGGTACCATCACGGAACAAGAGGCACAGTCCCTGGAGCAGCTGGGCCAACACCACGTGGTGATGCTGGAGGGCAAATACAAAAAGGGCTGGAGAATTGCACATACTGTAGAGCCTCTCAGACAAAACCAGGACAGCATTGGAGCAGATCCTGAGGAGGAACCAGGGCTCTCTGCACAGTGGGAAGCCCAGGACAATGGTCACAAGTAACTTATGGACTGCCACAGACTGGAAAAAAACAGACTAACACAAAAACAAGAAACTAGAAGCAAAATCAAAGGATAGTGGAAACCCGACCAGGCAAGATGATAAAGAACTGGTGCAGCAGACACATACCAGCCAGGAAAAGAGACTTCTCCCAGGAAATGAGCCATGAAGACAAACCTGACAAGGTGAGGATTCAGCATACAAACTGCCCTTACATTTATTGGTTTGTGTAGCCAGATCTGGCACTGGACAAAACTGGGCTGCTCTCTTTCCCACCTGGAAAAGTCTTGACCTCATATGCCAAAAAAATCCTTAAGAAAATGAAAAGATATTTTCAGTGACAGGAAGAGTGTGATGGCAGTTGACCCAGAGTAAAAAAGTGCATATCCAGGAAGATCTGAAAGAAAGCGACCTAAAGAATGAAAGGTTTGTTTTTTATCTGTAAATAGAAATTTGAAGATTAGGAAAACATAATGCAACGTTTTCTAGGGGCAAAAATGAGAAAAGTTTGAACACAAATCCTCTTGAGTTGGATCCCTCTTTCCTTCATCCTTTTCCCCTCCTCCTGATAGCTCTAGGAAGTAGCTCTCTATGGCAGAAAGCATAAGGGGTGCACAAATAATTGCAGGTGGCAGCAACAGGAGGACCAGGTCCCTGCTCCTGAAGCCCACTCCAGCCTTCAGCCTATTCCCAAAGAGGTTTGAAACATCCTTTTCTCATTGAAAGGAGTATTCATAGTGTCTTTTTGTCATTAAAAAGTAGCATTCATAGAGAATGACCAAGGCTAAAGGAGAGGGAGGAGCAGGACTGGGGACAAGAGCTCATCATCCCAGCCATGCACCACCAGCTGAAACTTTGCTGCAGAGGTTTTAGCCAGTGACACAACGAGGCTCATTTCAGGCTCATTTTCCTCCTTTTCTACTGACTGGAGCACAGATGAAAAGCCTGACTCACCCAGGACCTGGGAGCCCTGCCCTTGCCAGGAGACTACTTAAAGGTGCCAGGATTGCATCTGCCAGGACCCATGGGCTGATAGACCAAAATGAGTTAAAGGGAAAAATGAAAGAAAACAGTGTCTCCATCTGCAGATCTTCAGTTATTTTGGTGATATTTCAGCCCTCAGGAATTATTTTCCTTCAGCGGCAAGAAAAACTGAATGTGCAGCAAAAAAGGCTGTGCTTGGGGAGCCCTGGGGGCACAGGAGCCCATGTGCCCTGTGGCACTGATGCCACACACACCAAGCAGGGGAAAGCTTGAGAAGCTTCAAGGAACTGTTCCTTGGGCAAAAGACAGGACAAAAAACAAGAGAAAGGAGCTGGAAACAGGATTTGAAGATATGCTCTGGCAGCCACACCCTTTGAGGGGAGCAGGATGAGTGACCAGAGGTGCCCAGCTGGCCTGGCACAACAGGAGCTGCCTTCAGCCAGAGAAGACTCCAGCAAGGGGAAATGAGCAATGCTGCAAGCTGCACACTTGCAGAACAAGGAAGATTTGAATCTCCTTGTGGTAGAATGGAGTAACAAGCCTGCTCATGGTAGCTGCAAGCAGGACATAACCCTTCCAGAAGTGGGGCAGGAATTTCCTGACCACACTGGGAATTTGCAGCAATGATAGTGGAGATTTGGGGAGTGGTGGAGAAGGATGGAGGAGCAGCTGGGACAGGCCCCTGTACCAATTTTCTCTGCACCTAGTGAGCAGTACAGAACAACCAACTTTTGGCTTGCAGCTTCTGTAAAGCTGTTTCCTTGTGCTGAATGTCCTTCCAAGGATGCTTGGCCTGCTACACTGGTGCTGCTCTTGGGGAAGCACCCAAATAACCACACACTGGCTCCAGCTGTGAGGGATCCTGTCACCTGCCCCCAGCACAGTCCCACACCACAGAGCTACAGGTGCCATGGAGATCATAGCCAAGACCTCACTAAACTGACACATTTTCACAAAACACAATTTCCCCTCTCAAACTTCTCTTACAGAAGATCTTTATGCTGAAGGAGAACACATGGCTGAAGGCAACAGTTCCACAGTGAAGAGACCACAGAGCTTGAGAGAGAGAGCAGGAGGGGAACAGTTCCCAACACAGATAAAGATGGTGGAGGAGCAGAAGATTAATGCACAACTATGGCTGCCCCAAAAGCATCAGGAGGCTGAGAAAGGAAAATCTGAGGAGTGTGGGATGAACTAGTCACTAGCCCAAGCTCAGCCTCATCCTGAATCCTCATCTCAAAGAACTGCACCATCCAGTCTGGGGAATGCTGCTGCTCCTTGGAGGCCTCACTGACTGTTCCACCCACAGGTCTTCCTTTGCTCAATTTTGTGTTTTCTCCCCACTGGGAGAAACAGAACAATCGTTTATCACTACTGTTTTAGAAATGATGCTGTTACCCAAACCCTCCAACCTGTCTTCCCCAGCAGGTCTGGCCATGTCCACCCAAAATAAATAGGGTCAGAGAAAAGAAGGTGGCACCAGCCCAGCCCAGAACTTGAACATTTCACAGTTTAGTCACTGTAAACAAAGCGGATTTACTTGTTTAAAAGTGAGCCCCCAAGGCTCAGAACACACCTCATCCCTTGGGAAAGCCAGCTCAACATGCTGCACCATGCTATCTCCAAGGACACAGAACTGGTGCCTCCTGCCTCCCACACGGCTGTACCTGCACCACAGGCCCTCAACAGTGACAGGGCTCACCTAGGGTGCTGGAAAGCCCTTCTGCAAACAGTGTGGGACAAGGGACCCCCTGTGCCAGCAGACACATCTTCTCCCTGACATGAGCTAATCCAACAAAGTGCCCTTCTCCACATGGCTGTAGCCACTGCAGAGCTCCAGGAAACAGCCACTCAGCTCTGGGGGTGTCCCCCCCTCACACCCTTAGCAAAACTACAGGTACCCAGGTCACACACCCTGACTCTGAGAAGATGGAGGTGTCCAGCAATCATTTCATACACCAGTGTTTTTCAACCTGACACCTGCAAACTACACCTATGAGTTCTACCAGAGACAACTGAAAGAAACCAACCTGTAGGTACAGGCAACCTCTAGCTCCACTGGAGACTTTCAGGGATTCAAACCCAGCTTGAAACAGCACTGCGTGGTGTCAAAAACACTCAAGAGACCTAACCAGTGATCCCACCTCTGTGAGGAAGTCAGTATTTACTGGAGAAGACTGAAGGATGGGGGTTACTCCAGTAACCTGACACACTAGAGAGAGGTATTCAGAGCAGCTGGGAGCTAGGGCTGAGATGTGTCTGCTTGGCATGTGAGACCAGCAGGGGCAAACGCTTCCAGATTGGATCGGGGAATATTCCAAAGAAGACAGAGAGCTGGAAAAGACAGCAACACAGACTCCTGCATAGCTCACTTCTGCTTTTTCCTGGGAGCCATGAGAGCACTTACAGTTGATATCATCCACAGAGTTAAAAGATAAATGTCATTAGCAACCTGCAGTGAGCAAAGGAAAGGACCAGAGAGACAGAGAACAGCTGCTGCCCATCTCCATGGACAAGCAGCTCCTCCAAGATGCTCAGTGAGCAGCACTGCTGTGGCAAGAAAGATAATTATTACCCAGCTGGGAGAGGAGGCTGTTCCTGGTTCTAAGGTGAGGTTTTGGGTAGCACAAAGTAGAAAATGGACAGTCAAGAAACCTGCTACACTTTCCACCTCCAGGACAGTCTGACATGGTAAGCACAAAGCAGACACTCCATCATACATCAGCAAGAGCACAACATTCCCTAGGAGACATCCACTCCATTCCAGCTCCTCCTGGCAAGGCTACACCATGGCACAAGCTGACATCAATAGCTAATTTTAAGCCATTACCTTATTTCACAAAAGACACCAAGAAGCTACGAGATGTCAAGTTGTGCCTACCACCAGCCTAGGCTGTACCTGAACCAGTGACCCAGAGGTGAAAGGCCCGTGCCCCATCATCAGTCTCCAGAGATGTGTGATCCCCTCAGAACAGCAGGTTCCTGATAGACATTTTGAAAAGGGCACAGCAATTATGAGAACTTCACAAATCACCTGAAAACATGCCCATTATACACTGTATTTTCAGCAAACAGCAGCCTTTACACCAGAAATAAATAGAACAGAGCAGTAAATGGGTGCTAGATGGAAGAACCTTAATTCTCCATCACACTGCATCCCAACGGACTGAAGTACAAATGTAAGGATGGGCATCACCTACTTTAACTGCCATAATTTGCCCACTTGGTTTGTGGACCATTTTGTTGACAGAACCATAAGCGCCTCGTCCAATTTCTCCAAGGTCTTTCAAGTCCTCTGCTGTAAAATCCCAATGTTGCTCAGGGGAAATCTTCAATTTTCCTGATGATTCAATGCTGTGTGTTCTCAGTCTCTCTCTGTCAAAAATATTGGGAAGCAATTTTTCCACATTTTAAATAGTCTTTAAATGTCTCTTTTCAGCACTTGATTAAACATTAGAAGAGAGGGGTTCACAAAGCTACAGCAACAATCTGACTCCACAAAGGATTTTGGTTGGGGTGGGGGGTGGAGGGGTGAGGGAAAATGTTAAATCAAAAATGACATACACTTGCCCACAGCTTCAATTAAGGATAAGTTTTTCCAGCTGCAGCATAAAATTCAATATGTCTCATAGAGTCATTCTAAGCACTCATTTACACAGTTCTTTCTACTTTGCACAAAATACATCAGGCTGTGAGCAGGATCTGGTAACATGCAGCACCAAGAGCCTGAAGAGCACTCCCAGCCCCATCTCCCCAAAGCTCCTGCTGCTCTACACCACCAAATCCCAGCACCTGCCTCCCTTCCAGCTGGGATTCTATCAATACAGGCAAAGCCCTTCTGGGTGAACCAGTGAAACTTTAGGAAAAGTCTGCCCTTAATGGAAAACTGCAATTAAAAAAGAAAATATAAGCCCAAACCCCCAAAATCCAACACATTTAGATAATCATTTCATTTATCCAAGATCAAATAAAGAGGCAATAATTTATAAAAACCAAGACAAGTTCTTTGTGACATGAAAACAAAATCTGCCTCTTCAGGTGTGCCTTCACCAAGCATCTAAATTAACTCTCTCAGGCAAACCCTGCCCCTGCTGAAGCCACCAGGATTTGCCCAGGTAAGGAGTAGATGAATGTCCAAAATTTGTGAACAGAGAGTTCAAAGGTGCCCCCAATGGCTCATTCACATGCAGCAATGCTACCATTGAATTAGCAGGAAATGCACAAGTATTTGCAACACTTTTCATCTTAAAATACCATGCAAAATTTCAGTTTTTCATTAGTTAGTTAGCTGATTCACACTTCTTGAGTCATAAAATAAGTCAAAAGCCCACATTTTCCACTTTCAAGATGCATTAAGAGCAATGCAGACAGTTCCCACTGCAGGGCACGCTGATCTCACATGGATTTTAAAGCACACAAGTACTTGTGACCACCCTGTGTACAGGAGAGATCTATCAAACTCAGTGGACATTTAATCCAGCCCCCACTTGCCTGTCCAGGGTCTGGCCCAAGGAGCAGAACACACATGGAGGATTTGACCAAACACATGGAGCTTATTGAGTTTATCAGCCGAGGAATAAACAGGTCACAGCTGATTCCACGCTGATAAATCCCATGTTGGTCACCAGCAGCTGCAAACACCACCCAGCTGGGGACCCAACCATGACAGGGTTTTATTGGGATCCCAGGTTTTGAGAGGGCAAAAGGCCAATTGACTGGAGCAGCTATAGTTCAAATGGCTTCCTCTGCTGCACTTTGGGTTAGTGCTGCCACATTTGGAGCAGCTGCATGTCCTGAACCCTTGACCTGTTTGATGAAAGAGTTTGGGAGCAGCTCCTCTCTCCCCACTGCTGGGCTGCATCTGCCATGGTGTTTCCTGCTCTCTACCCTGCCCAGCTCAAGATTTTGATCTGCTGTTCCCTACAGTGCCCCTACACTGCACTTAGGGATGATTTTGGGAAACCATCTGATAGTGCTACAAAACAGCACAGGTGGGATGGGTGTCATCTCAGAGCTTCTGTGTAATAAACCCTGCTTTCAGTGGGGTTCTCCGTGGAAATTGCTTACTAAAAAGCAAAGAACGAAAAAAAAAAAAAGGCAGCAAAATGACAAAAAAAGACAAGAACAGAGGAAAAAAGAAATGGGAAAAAAAAAGTGAAAAGAAACATGACCTCCATATGTGCCAAGTGTCTCACAGACAGCTTCTGTTGGGAGCTCCTGAACTGGTTTCTGTCTAACTGCTCCACGATCCTGTTTTGTCAGTGCCATAAAAATAGTTCTTGTTTTGAGGGAGGAAGGGAGGTGAGAAGCACCATGCCAAGGAAGCACAGACAAACGGGCATTTCCTGCCTCACCTCCTGCCAGCTGGTGGGCACGAAGGAGCATGATCTTTGAGAGCTAAATCCTCTTCAAAAAAGCAGAGGAAAAACGGCAGAGCGATGAAATGTTGAGTTTTCACTGACTGAGCTACGTTTTCAGCTCTTGTTAGAAAAAACATTTCATATCAAAGTTCTCATGGAGTTAAAAAAATTAAACATTGAGGTGATTTATTCAAATAAGCAATTAACCCTTCTCTCTCTTCCCTCTGTTTTTCAGACTAGGAAACTTTGCTTTCCTGACCCTACAGCAGAAGAGAAAGCGAATTGGAATTCATTATTCCCCTGTCACACACAAGCAGCCTGTGTGTCCCCAGCTGTGGTGTGAAAGCAGATCTGAGCCATTGTTCCGCAGCTGCAGGACGGTGCCTCGAGCTGCTGGGAAGAAGATGGGAGCTGGGGAATATCCCCTCCTCCCCAGGGCTGCACCGAGGGCTCTGCAGCTCTCCAGAGCTTTGGACTGAGACAGACCATTACCACCCACCCCCAAACCCTCCCGTCTTGGAGCTTGGCTTCATTTCCATTATGTATTTATGATGCCATCTGCCTCGTCTCGCAACCATGGCTCCTGCTTAGCTCTTCTCAAATACCCAGGGAAATGGTCAAATAACCAAATTACCAGTTTGACAGTGACAGATACTTGAATAGAGGTTTTGCTCATTTAGCTGATTTGCCATATGCAAGCAGGGCAGTTTTCCTTTAAGCAGTATGGCCCACCTCAAGAATCGTAACTGGAATGCAATAACTGCTTTTAATGTCAAAAAAACTATGCTTTGTACCAGGAATTTTTCAGTGTAAATCAAAATTTCAAGGGATTCCCATGCCAAGAAAGCAGCTCCAAAATGCAAATCTAGAACACAGACTCTCTGCATTGATCTAAATTGGGAATTGTTTGATGTAAATCTGAGTGAGACAATAAAAACTAAGTGCAGGACATGTATCTGTATGTTTGCACTGCTGCAGATGTATGAGGACAGAAATCCATAGGGTGGACATGCTCCAAAAGCAAAAAAGCCTACCTAAACCCTGCACTACATCCTGGTGCTCTGAAGACTACAGCAGCCTGCTTCAAAGAATAGCAGGACAACCACACGTCCCAGGGTTTAGTGAAGGTAAAAAGCAGTTACTGCCCAGTCCCTGGGATTAGTGCACATCAGATTTTGCACAAAAGTCAGCAGACATGTGCCTTCTCTTACCATGTAATTTTTAAGCTGAGCAATCCAACCTTCTCTAAGGCTGGGAACATTGGGCAAAATTGGACAAATATTCTCCAAATGCCCAGGATGTGTAAGACTGACTTGTGGGGCTTCATATATAATTTACAAATATAATATAAACTGCTGGAGTCTGCTAGTTACTCTTCAAACAGTTAAAAGTAGCATCTCCTAAAGCACCTTAGAGTGACTACAGCTCCTGACAACTCATCCAGTGCTTGAGCTTCCAACTCCCCATCTTGCTTTTGAAGATTTTTGAAAAGCAAAGAAAAAAGGGGCCGAGGAGGTGGCTGCGATCCTTGCACTCGAAAGGCACCAATGTGTCGGTCTCACTGCAGATGGTTACTATGCTTGTCACAGCAGTTATCCCAGGGATTAGGAGCACCAAGCAAGACAACAACTCCTCCAAACAGTTGTCCTTTGTCAGAGCAGTGTCCAGCTTGGCAGGAGGCAGGCGGGCGCTGGCGCCAGGCACCGCCGGGCCCGGCACGGCCACGGGGCTGCTCACCACAAGCTGCACAGCTGGACACGCATGGAAAAGTCTGTGATGACCACAGGACCCCAAAATCTCCTGTGGAGACCCACGGAGATCTTAGGAAGCTCCCAGACAGGCTGTGAAAGTTCCCTGAGCCCTGCTGTAAACAACCAACTGCAGGGAGGCCACAACTTTTAAAAACAAGCATTTCCTTGGCGCGAAAAAGAAGGACTGTTGAAAGAAGCAGAGAAAAGGTGGTGGGTTTTTTTTAAGCAAAACTGAAAGTCAACAGACATGAAGCAAAGCCAAAAAGATGCTGTAGGCAGCTGCCTATCTCCTCTGTTGCACTTTGCTGAGAGCTCTGCAGGACTCAAAGAAGCTCAAAAGTTGACATATTGGATGGTACAGCTGACATGAATAAAATCTGCAGAAGCAAAAAGATCCAAGTGCACCAGCTGTGCTTCCCAACCCTACCTGGTGCTGGATTCTGCTCAGAAGTCTCTCATAACAGCTCCTATTTTCACTAGGGTTAACGAGAATACATTCTACTTCTCCACAGGTTTGGTAAAATGGCTGACATTTTAAGAACTGATTTGTGGTCCCATCAGCCAAAGCTAAAGTGTAAATCCTAATAAAAAAAGCTTCCAGGCAAACTGCAGGGTTTAAATGACACTGTGCAACTTCAGAGTACAAACACAGTTTAGGACTGTGGCTGACATGTTCCTACCAAGACTCTCAGACAGCCTGGAGAGGTTTTAGAGAGCTTTGTTACTTCTATCTCAAAGTCTGTGTCATTTCTAAAACCATTTTCAGACCCTGCAGGCCAATGCTGGCACCATATTAAGCCTAGTTTGAATTTCACTAGAAAAAGTCTCCAGAAGAAATGTTCCATTCCTTTTTCCTAAAGGGATGGGAATGTTGATGCCATCGCAAAGTTTTTGGATTCTCAAAAGAAGAAATTTTTGTTTTTCCATACACAAACAGCATCCTGCAAGAGGGACAGAACTAATTTGGGTTTGCTATGATCCATGTAAGCTGTCCTGAGGCTTCATTTATATTTAGGAACAGATTCCTAGACATGAAGAAGAAATACAGAAAATGCGGCAAAGGAAGGAAATAGTTTTGCACCTGTGACCTACCCAGACTAAAGTAAAGCCCATTTGCTGCCTTTCCTTGTGACCAAGAGGCTGAAATTCTCCCTAGCATTGCTCTAGCTTTTTAGAGTCCTCCAAAACATTAAAATAAAGATAAGAACAAAAAGTGGAAAATGGCACAGCCCTTCCACAGCTGTCATGTCTCAGCCCAGCATGTGCTCAAGGCTGCTAAGTCTCCCTGGCTTCAATGGGGCTTGGCTGAGGCTTTTAAAATGTCAAAATTTTGTATTAAACTCCCCTGGTAAAACACTGAGTTACAATGGATTTTAATTAACCCTACACCCTGACATGGAGGAAACCGCTCCACCCATCATGGTCAAGACTGAGCAGAATTTAACTGAGCACTCTGATCTTGAACTCATTTTGACTCGGCCATGAGCCAGACTGCAGCACATTCACTGAACCCACCACTGCTGGGATTTCAAAGCTTAAACTGGAAAGAACTTCAGGATAATACTGGAAAACTCTGAGCTAATTAATTTAAACAACCCTCCTGAGAATGCTCATTCTTTTTATTTCCTCTCCTGAGTCACGGGCAGCTCCCTGAGAGAGAACAGCAAACAGAGACACGAGCACATCCATAAGAATCAACAAAATAACCTCAATACAGACCAAAAATAGTTTGCAAAATCATTATTACACAGCAATCACCCGATGGAATGACACTATTTCTGAGACAATTTCATTACTTTAAGAGATGCCATTTTTGCGGGATGGAGAAGAGTTGACAATGGCTAACAGACAGGAAAGCTTACTGTAGCCTGCTGGAAAGTTTCTGGATCAGGTCCGCTTCTCTCCTTTTGAAACTGAACGGGACAATGTGATTACTACCCAGGGTTGCTTGTGTGTCACTTCAGCCAGGAAAAGTTGTGGAAATGACAGGAAAACATGGTGCTGTTATCACATGACACAATAACGTACAACACAATACTCAGCTAAGTCACACTGCCCACTGAGCACCCAGTGGCACAAATCACAGCCAGACCTTTTTCTTCCAATTTCCACCAAAGCAACCTCCCCTCCTTGGGGGCAAAGTGACACCCAATGATTTGAACTCATTTTAACATATTAAGTCATAAGCAATTTGTTTTCTTACAGCAATAAGAATTCTAATTTCCAACTGTATTACTACTACAATTAGAAGCATGCATTATTAACTTATTAGCCAAATAACTGTATGTTAGTGACATGCTACTTCCCTTGAGGCACACTGACCATCCCTGCTCTGCTTTTCTTGTGCTAAGGCAGATCTTACTAACAACTTTTTTTCCCTTAAAAAAATTAAAAATCGAGCTTCCATCCTGAATCCACCAATCTAGGACTGGTGGTCTCTCCCAGGCAGGTTTGCCATTCATCAGATCCCCTCTCCCAAATAAGTCTGAATGAACTGAACAACTACATCCTTATTTACTCCCTCCAGAGCCCTACAGCTGACAAGAGTTAACCACCACTCTGCACTATGACACTTCTCTAGGAACAGAAATTGTATTCTGCATCTCAGAGTCCCTCAAGCTGTCCAGCTCTAGCAATCTTTCTCAACATGGGGACCTGTTATCTCAGAGCAGCTGGAGGAGCTTGGGTGAGATGGGCTTCTGCTAAATGTGGAGAACAAGCCCTGGATCCTTGCACCACTGACCACTGCAGCCATTGACACATGGACAGCACAGGAACCAAGGGCTCTGCTCAGCTCCTTGTGGGAACCACCAGAGAGGACCAGATAATGAACACTGCTAATTCAACTATAAGAAGTGGTTTAGTTTCAAATACGCTGAAGAAGTGATTTTACTAATTCAAACTTCTGTAGGACAAAAAAAATTACAACCCAAGTCTGGAAAAGTCCAACTTCTCTTTTGAGATTTTAAAAAAATACAACCAACAACATCCCACAAACTTTGGGCTGCATCACAGCCTGAAATAACCTGAAATCCACTGCCAAGAATGCACCTGGTCATGTATTTCTTTCTGTGGTAGACAAGGACAGATGGAAGACACGGAAAGCACCTGACTGCAAGACAGAGACTGCTTACTCAGAGATGCAGCTACTTCAATGTGGTGACCAAAGAGCTCATAACAAGACCAAGTAGACCAAATTTGACTTTTATTTAAAATGTCCCTTCTCTAAGACAAAAGATTTGTGCAGACCATGTGAAGATTCCCAGGCTCCAGTAGTGTGGTGAGATTTTCCACGCTGGGCTCCTCCATGATGGCTGCTGAGGCACAGTGCTCTCACTGACCCTTCAGAGGCAAGGGCTGGTTTGCTGTAAGCTCTGCAAGGATGTTCACAGAAAACTAAGGGTGCTGTAAGGAACTAAATGTTCCTACACAATCACCTCTCCCCTTTTTCACTGGTGTGAAATACCCGCCTAGAACATCAGAGAGAAAAGAACACAAGCTGCCTTATAGCAAAGCCCCTGTGCTCCTCAGAGAGGACAACCACCTTCACACTGTTTTGAGCAAGAGATATAAGAAACAATCACTTCCAACTGATCCACACTTGTCTCTGCAAGGGCACCACTTGTGCCAGGCATGAAGGACCATTTGCTCACCTGGATTTATTCCAAGCTTATCTTAGGAAGGAAGGAATTAAAACAGGCTTGACAAAGAAGAGTGTTCAGCATTGCCATAATCCACTGGAGACTGGCTTGGCCAATTAGATTTAGGTTGGATACCAGAAAAAAATTCTTCTCCCAGAGGGTGGTAGGGCACTGAACAGGCTCCCCAGGGAATGGGCACAGCCCCAAGGCAGCCAGAGCTCAAGGAACGTTTGGACAACACTCCCAAGCAGAGAGCAGGATTTCTGCAGGGTACAGGGCCAGGAGACTCCATGATGCTTGTGGGTCCTTTCCAACTCAGTTTATGCTATGATTTTATGATTTGTTCTCTCTTCACTGAAGTTTCCCAAAATGGAAAGGTGTTTGTGGTACGAGGCAAGAATATCCACCAGATAAGGATATCTTTAGTTCTCACAGACACAATACACAGCAAACCCAGATAATTTAAGTCCCTTTCAGAAGCCTGTTCCCCAAACAAGCAGAATAGCAAAACCAGTTCAGTCCCACAGGCCAACCCCCACCTCCATCACATCCATCCTGTCCACCACAAGATACTTTCCATGACTCTGTTCAACAGCTGATTGATTTCCTGTGTGCATCCTGTCCATTCAGGCCCAACATCCTCCATGGCACATGGTGGAAGTCACTCATTTTTGTGCAAAGAATGAGGACAGAAGACGTTGACAAAGACCTGTGGGGTTGATGCAGTCTCTGAATCTGAAGACTCTTCTCTCTTTATTCTCCATTCCTCGATGTGTAGAGAAGGTAAAAGCAATGACTGATTCCTTCAGTCTGAACCCACAGAGCAGAAGAGTTGACTCACTTTTCCATAGCCAGGGGAAAACAAAAGACATTTTACTACGAGGTGGTGATTAAAGTCTGAAGAGATAAAGGATGTGCCTGTCCTGCTCTGATGAAACGTGGGATCCCAAGTACACAGCGCAGCAATGAGCAGTTTATTCCAAGAGCTGGTTTAAAGGGGTTTTCTGCAGGAATGTGGTTTTTGGTCTGGAGTCAAAACGTTGGAGTCCAATCAGATACAAACTGTGGTGGTCCATGCCTGATCTTCTCAGATCAACAGCAACATGGACAGCCCCCCAGGGTCAGAGCCCAGCTCCACCAGCTGCTCAACACAGCAGAGACACAGAGGCACCAAGCTCAGCCCAATGCATAAGCCATGTTCTACTCTGCTACTTGTAAATAATTATTGAACAAGATATTCATCCAAAAAATGACCAGAGACCAAACCTGGGTGTACACACAAATATATTTATACACATGTATTCAGAGATGTTACACATAACATTCTGCTTCATCCCATTTTCCTCTCCAAACATGGAGAGGAAACATCTTCCAGCATGTTCTGCATAGGAAGCCAGCAGATATTGCACTTGCCAGAAGAAGAGGAGGGAAAATGGGAATACTGGGCTCTCTTCAGCCTGAGGATTACACCAGTCCCTAAGACATACAGGATGTGAGGACTGGACAACTATGGCCCCACTGACCTTGGATCAAAAAAAAAAAAAAAGCTCAGAAAGCAGATTCATGGGGCTAGAAGAAAGGAACTACAGAAAGCCAAGAGGGCATCCCATGCTCTCAGGTGATTTAGAAAGATGATCAAAAAGCATCTCCTGCTCCCTGGAAAAGCTTTAATGACAATCAGTTTCATCTGCTGGGTTTTCAGAGCCTGCCTTACAAACTGATGAGCTCAGACACAGCAATGCCCAGTGTTCCCTCCTGGGCAGGACAGCAGCAATGCACTCAGCCCAGAGGATCCCTGGGTCACTCTGGGATGCAGGAAACACACGAGTGGCTTGGGATCATTTTGATCCAAGAGCTCAAATCCCAAGGACTGCCCATGGCAGGAGGGAGAAGGGGAGAAATTTTAGCAGCTTTTGGCTGTTAAATGGAATTCTGGATCTCGTCTGTACCTCTTAACCACAAAAATTACTGGTGAATAATTGATCAGACCATTTGAATGCTCAGAGATGGCATCACATCTCACCTTCTCTACAATGTATGAAATGCAAGTTTTAGAACAGCTTACAGAATTTTCCAGATAAAATGGTAAAGGGACAAACACACCAGTCTTAAAGTGCTCTGAGAATACAACAGATCCAGATGCTATTTACAGAAAAGTCCAACATGAGTGTAGCTTTGGTCTCCTACTTTCTCATGAGCCCTTCAGAGAAGACTGAGGTATTTTGGTGTCCTGAAGGCTTTGAAAGTCTCCACACAAAGACTTACAACCAGTTTTCCTAGAGTGTGTACACAGCTGTCCTTGAGGGTGGATGCAGCATCTCAAAATAAAGGGAAGGAAAGAAGGGGAGAAATTTTTGCTTCTGGTAACACAACAGCATGAAGGCAAGAGCTGATACCAACTGTGAAACTCCTCGACCTACTTTCCCTGCTTTGAAACAAGCACTGCAGCAGTTACATCTTGGTGTGAGTTCTGCAGCTGTGCCAGGAGCAGATGTGTCCCCTGGGTGTGTGAAAAGAGCTGCAGCTCAGGAGTTCCCGGGGTCTGCTGCACACTGATGGGACAGCTCTGCTCCTGCCAGACCCAGTGCTACCTCAGAATCATCAAGACACAACCAGAGGAATTACATAAACCCAAAATTCTTAAACCACATCAAATCTTCCATAGCTTGAAGCCCTGAACTGCTTTTAAAGAAAGACAGCACCATCCCTCATCTCATGCACAGGAGGCAGAATGGGGAAAATTCCAATTCTTCAGGGCCAGGATGACAGACTTTCCTCAATCATCTTCCTCACCAGACTACATAAGGTATTATCAAACCACTGACCTTGTATTCAGGTTTATAAACCTGTGCTTTTGGAACCAACCTGAGTAAGCAAGGAAAATGGTCACCCCCAGCTCTCCTTCAGGCTCTGGAGGCACGACAGGTACCCCCAAAGCAGCAACTTGCTCCTGCACAGGCTGCAAACACTGGGCTTTAGCCATGAGCACGGATGGAGTCAAGGATGGTGCCTTGTGTGTGTCTCAGGGAAGGACTTGGCCAACCACAGGTCACCCTTGGAGCCATGTCACTGGATGAAGGGGAGGCAAAACAGCTCACCAAAAGTCAGGCATGAGAAGGGAAGTCTATAGGAAACTCCTGCCCAAGGGAGACATCCCCAGCTTTGCTCTTCTGTCCAGACACTCCATGTTCCAGCAGGCCACACTGATGGAGATTTCATGTTGAATGAAATCAAGTTCAGTTTGAAAATGAACATTTTCCACATCTTTCAACTCAGTAGAAAAAACCTGGTAGTCAACTCAAAACTACTACTCTTGAGTGACTTACCCCAGACACCACCTTAGTGTCCCCAGAAAAGTGAGGACAACACTATTAAAAATACCTTTATAGGTAACACAGCTCTGCTACTACCCCATCCCACCTTCTTTTGCCCAACATGCCATGGAAAACAGCCCTGAGGAGGCAGTCCAAACATCAGCCAACACATCCTGAATTAGGAACTGCAGGACTTACATGCAGGACTCATCTGTGTCCCAGCTCAGTGGCCAAAGACGGCTGTGTTGCCTTGAGGGCTCACAGGGACAGGCACAGAAGCCTCCAGCCTCTCCCACCTTGGATAACCCAATACCTCTGCCACCACGGCTCCTGTGCCACCCCAGCACCAGCTGCTGTCCCTGTCTGGGCAGGACAGGCCAGGTCTCAGAGCTTTGGAAGGTGACTTGCCACCATCACCATCCTCTCACCCATCACTGCTGTTCCCACCATGGAGGGGACAGGCCCACCCTGAGCCCTGGGTGGGGGTCCTGTTATGCATCACACCAAGAGGGTCAAGGCTGCAAGGCCCAAATTCTGCCCCCAAATGAGCAGCTCTGACCATGGCTGTGTGCACAAGGACCAGGACAGCAGCTCCCAACCATGCCCAGACGGGACAAGTAACACAGAGCTACCTGTGGATCACAGAGCAAAGATCCCTGTTGAACTATCTATCAAAAGCTTCTGGCCTAACCTCTGCCTCTTCCAAAAGACAGAATGTCCCAGCTTCCCATCCACAGGATGGGGAATGTAGAGACTTGTGCAACAATTTATAATTGCACAGCCCAATCACTCAGCACCCATGAAACACTTGCAACTCATGGGAGTCAGGTCATTACCCAACATCAGGCTGGATTTGATTTAGACACCCAAGGGTGGCTCACTAGTTTCCAGAAGTTCTGAGGAGCCCAGGTCCCTGCAGTGTGGCAGGAAGGCAGGTGCTCAGCACCCTTGAAAAATTCACATGGATTAGCTGAATGGAGATACACAAGGTCCAGATTAGGACTAAAGTCAGAAGCAGGGTGCTGGGATATCAAGCCCTTACAGAAAGAAGAGCACAGTCCTACCAGGGCAGTGAAACTCCAAGGAATGTGGAAGCTGCTAGAGAAGTTTAATTTGGAAGATGCAGACAGCAAAAAGCTCCTTTGCAGAGAGGATTTGCACTTAAGAAATACCAAAACTTGGAAAGTTAAAAGAACAAAGAAGAAAAACAGACCTTAAAGCAGCACACTCAGTGAAAATCTCACACTGAGTCTGGCAGCACCTTCTCTGAAGCAGTGACCTACCCAAAGCCAGAGATACTCGAGTGTGTTACAGACCACATAATCTCTGTCATGCAGAGATCACTGGCCAAATGAACTTGTAAACTCTTGAAAGGAAGAGGAAGTTTAAATACAAGGCAAAATTCATCAATTTGCAAAAAATGCTCCTGAAAAAATTACAGAAGAAACATTGTTCCAACACTGAACCGATAGTGATATCTGGATGAAGAGTGAAAGCCTGGTTACCACAGGCTCCCTCAAACACTGAGATGCCTCTGCTTAGGCCTTGGAGGTTGCATTTTAGTTGTGCTGACTTGAAAATACAAGTGATTACATCCAGATTCTGCAACTTTCAGGAAATGGGACAGATTCAATCACAGAAAAAAGTTCAAATTCTTGGTACCTTTGACTCTGAACTCTGCCTCCAAGGCTTCCAGGCAGCACTCCCTTCCACAGCAGAAAGATAACAGAAATCAGTAATAATAAAGATGTGAAGTGATAATTACAGAAATGAGGAAGAGACAGAAATATTTACAGGAAAATTCACACCAGTAGAAGGGAACATGCCAGTTTAGGATATTCCCCTTTGAGGTTTAGGTCTTGGGGATGTTTTTTTCAAAAATGGTAGAAACTCTCAGGTTACTTCCTAAAGAACTCCACCTGCTGCAGGCTATGCAGCTACAGAGCCTGACCTCACATGCCAGAAGGGTATGGGAAGGCCTAAGAGGAGATTAAAAGAGCAACAGACACCTCAGAGAGGCTTTGGAACACCCAGAAAAAAAAATCTTTCCAGGAATAACACCCCTGAATTATACAGGAAAAAAACAAGTAGCAAAGTCTGATGTGCAACTGGACCTCCATTGACGTTTGAAGAATCCAGGCCTGACAGTTCAGTAGAACATCCAACACACTCTTGGGGCAGCTCTTTGGAAAGTGTGTGACTCTCCCAGGTGTCACAAGGAGAAGCTCCACACAGGGCAGCTCTGGAAAGCTTAAGTCCCAATAAATCCATGAAGACACCCACAAGCTATAGGGAGACTGTGGAGTTCAGCTGGACACCAGACACTTCAAACATGAAGTCTGTACACTGTGGGAGATTAGCTCATTTTGTCACCTTTCCACGTGGAACTGCAATGCTCTGGTAATCAGGTTCTCAAGAGGTGGCAACTCTGAGAGTCAGGAGACTTCCCAGCCAGCAGACAGAACACTCAAGAAGCAGCATGCTGTCAACCAAATACCAAACAACATTCTCTGTGCTTGCCCATTTCCTAGCAGGTCGATCTAAATCCTCTAAGTCTACATCCAGGTATCAATGCACAGGAATACAAAGCCTTCCAGAAAACCAAAAATCTCCTCTACAGCCAAATGGTTTCTATCTTGGTTTCAAGAGCAATGGGCAGCACAGCCCAGCCAGAAATGGTGCCATGCACCACCAGACTCACACCTCACCACATCACTCCTGTTAGTGTGATCTAAATCTCCTTTTAGCAAAGGCAACCAGTTGCAAGAAGCTCTGTAAAGCTTCCACATAGATAACGGAGTAATCTAATTTTGTTTGTGACCTGAATCCTACTTGGACACAGGACAGATGAGGTAAAAGGTGGGATGCTTTCCAGTTGGTATAATGGGTTAGAATTTGAAGAGCTCACCCTAACCATGGCTTGTGTCCTCCAGCCTTTGCAACGTCTGCTGCAGGGAAAACAAAGTTAGCAGCTGTTAATCTGGTCTAAGTGACAAAGTCAGCCTGAACTCACAAGAGACATGGCTAACCTGGCAGGACTCCACAGCCTCAACTGCTCCCCAGCCTGCACAGGATGGTAATCATGCAGCCTCACTGACTCTGACCAGGCATCAGCCATCAGCAAAACTCTTCTCTTCTCTAGACTGCATCCTTTCAAGTATGAATTATATTCCCCAACTACTGTCTATACTTCAGGCTCTATTCTGCCCTACCCTGTACAGGTCACATGTAAAATTATGTTTACAACTGTGCTGGATGCCCTATAGACAGGCAGGAAACATATCATGCCTAGATGAAAATCTCTTTGCACTTCTCAAGAAGATTTGGTGGCAGCAGTTCCAGCTGAACCAAGCAAGACACACCTCCTCCATCACATGCAGTCACAGAACCAGAATGGAGCTTCTTTCCAAACCCCTGCCTCGCTTTCTGCTGCTCAACACACCATCTCAGGCAAAAGCAGCAGAACATCCCAGATCGGTGGATCCAAACCACAGAACCCCAAATTTCATGTGAAAAATTAACCTTTCTGTATCTTCAGATCCACCCATCTGGACCACGAGGGCCTGTCCAGGACAATCCCCAGCAGTGTGGTGCCAGTGTTCATTTCAGGAGGACACCCAGGCTGTTCAGCTCCACCAGGCTGAGAAGTGGCTTGGTGAGCACAAACACACTCAGGAACACGTCTGGGCGAGCAAGTCTGAAATATCCAGTTCAAATCCAAAGTCTAGAAAAGGTTTCCAGCCTACTGAGGAAAAAGTCATTCCAGCATCTCAGGGAAGAAGGCAGGAGACAGAGATACATCAGCTGTGAGACAAACACTTGACAGAAGCGTGCAATCAGAAGATGCCAACACTGCTTTTGAGGAACAGCTTCTGCTATGGACACATAAAGGACAGGAGGACAATTTGCTGCACCCAAGCTCAGCCAGCCTCACCACAGAGAAAGCAATCAAGCCAACAGCACCCATCTCTTTCAAACAGAAATGGACATGACAGCTTGCAGCCTCACAAGAAAGCTTTAGCACAGACACATCACCATCATTTTTAGCACTTGAACTGCTATCATATCCAACCCAAATCACCTGCAAGCCCTCAGACCTAGGAACACCATTAACCAGCCCAGGATCCAAACCCTGCCAGCAACGGCAACTCCCACAGAGAAAGAGCAGCACCTGTCTTGGGCAGTGTTGACAATCACTTGCACAAACATGAAACTTAAGATGTCACAGACTAACAACAAAAGCTCTTCTGTGCTAGACAGGAGCCACTGTGACTTCCAGTGAATCTGAGACAGAAATCCGCACAGATAAACACAGAAAAGTCAAATCCCTATAGATGGCTGATGGTGGGGACTCACTAGCTGAGACTAAATCCTTTATTTAACGGACTAAGAAGGTCAGAGAGATGAAAGAGCCCCAGAAGGGGTTCTGCAGAAAATCTTTGTAAGAGTTTGATGATGTGACGAGACACAAAAAGTGAGTATCTAAATGCGATCTCTATAACCAGTAATAATACACCATTTCAGAAAGGAGCAAGAAGGAAAGAGGAGGACTTGCTGGACAGGTCACTCAAAATTTTAAGAATCATCTAAAATACCCTATAAAATTTCTCTATATTGCAATTAACATCAATAACTCATCAGAAACACATTCCTAACTTGATAAAGGCTTGTTTGAAAATCCCCAGCATAAAGAAGCTCCCAGGAACAGAACCCAGCAGGTATGTCCTGTGGAAGCAGAAGGCACTGAGCTCCAGGACAGAGGCAGTGACATGCAGAGCCAAGCAGGAGCAGCCTATGACAGGGACACTCCAGAGAGCCCAGGCAGGAGGGAAGCTGCAGGTGTAGCTTCTGAGACTTGACACTGAGAGAACTCCTGAGACCTTAAGAGAAGAAAAATGTGGGATATCTTTTCCATGCTTGCTGCATCTGCCACAGGGACCAGCTGCAGAGCAGCACTGTCCAGCTAGATTGGTGGATCTGAGGATACAAAGCTGATCTTTTTGGTGCTGATGTACCCTGGTATTTACTAGTCAGGAACAGCTCTGTGCCACACTTGCTCTCTGACTTTGGACAGGGATATCCTGAGGCTAAACTGGCTAGAAAACTCACTGAGACCTAAACTCTGCATAACTCCTCTAACATTTTCCTGTTGCTAAAATGATAACCCTCAACCTTTGTCTGTTTTAGTGCTGAAAACAATTCTATCACAGTTATGGCTTTCACAAGTAACGCAGAAAAAAGAAACTCTAACAAAAAGTAATAAGCTGATTAAAGAGATAGGAAAACAACAGTGACTCAATCTAGACATTAATTATAGGTGTATCTAGCATTATCAGCTACGATATTCAGTTCAATCAGTTCTGGAAAGCATTAGCTACAGTGTAAACCAAGAAGATCCCAATTTAACCTTTTCTTTAATTCTGGAAAAAAAATCTTTTACAGTGACTCAAACTGAGAGATTTAAACAACCTACAAATAACTGGACTAATTAAATTCCATTTAACTAACACTGGGTGTTGGCTAATTCATTTAAAGTTGTTCCACTAGTGGTGCCATTGGCTTTATACTCACATGTGTGGATTTTGGAAAGGAACTCCAGAAGTATTTAGAGTAAATCTTGCTGTAGACTTGAAAGGTGGATTTGCAAAATTTAACTTCAGCGCTTTGCGTTTACCTGGGAGACAATGAACATAAAGTAAACTTTTTGTCAGCACAAAATATTGAGAGCACCTGGAAATAAATAGAAAAAAAACAACATATTGTAAGAAGAGGATTTTACATTTTACAACATTAGCAAATCACAGCTTGTGTTAGGACACAGGGATGGTGACACAGAGTCAGCTCTGATACCAAGGTATTCCCCAGCTCATTCCAAGGCAGTTGCCAAAGCAAGGCTTCCACAGCATCTCCCGTGACAGCTGGAGCACCTGGATCTCCTCTCAGGGCTCCAGCAACCACAGCACCTCCAACCCGAGGGCCTGACCTGCCACACACAGCCTGGGCACACCACCAGACGTGGAGGGATGGCACTGAAGAGGGAAAGGGCACCTTGGGATATCTTTTATGTGACACTCCAAGCGCAGGATGGCTGTTGGGGATCCTGACTCTCCTCAGGCCAGCAGCAAATGGAGATAACCAGCCTTGAGGGAGGAATGGGTATCTGTGCACTCCTTCTGCCAAGTGAGCTGCCAAGCAGAGAGTGTCTGAGGGGTGACCAGGAAAGCTCTGCTGCTAACTGAGGAAGAAGTGGGAAACACAAAATAAATAGTAGTGTGAGGGGGATCCTGGTCACTGCACCAGCCACTGGTTCTGTGTTTTCCACTGAAGTTGAGATGACCTCCTCAACCAACAGCAGGATGGGGACTACAAAGGCAGTTTTCCCTCCCCAGCCCTCCCACTGGAGTACAGAAGACCCTGTCTTGTTCCCATTTGCCCACAGGAAACCTGCACTCCTTCACACCAAAACACCTGAAACGAGCTCTCTTCTCCCTCCACCTTCCCAGGAGCCCACGACTGAATCCCCCTCCAGCTTCCCATTGCCTGGGTGATGTCTTTGGGTTGGAAAGGTCCTTAAAGATTAACTCATCCCAACCCCTGCCATGGGCAGGGACACCTTCCACTGGGTGAGGCTGATCAAAGCCCTATCCAACCTAACTTTGAATGATGAGACAACCACAGCTTCTCTGGGCAGCCTGTGCCTCACCACTCTCACTGTAACAATCCATTTCAGGCTGACACTAAGGACACTCAGCCAGCACAGACCCAGAGCACTTTGTGCCTCATGTTTGTCCCTTGAGCAAAGCAAGCAGCTGAGGGCAGGTCTGCAGCAACAAGGACCCAGAGGGTTCTGTGAGTGCACAACCTGTCACAACACCACGCCACCGCCTCACTGACCTCCCACACCTCTTCTGACTGCTTCCCTGAGGGCATCTCCCCTCCCACACAGAGCAAAACCAGACTGAATTCATTACTGCAAAGGGTCTGGAGGAACCTGTGCAGAATGGCCACACAGCCCCTCGCTCGCAGGTCCCATCACAGCAGCACAAACCTGCCCTCAGATGGGATCCAGGGATTTCTTCTATTATCCTTTGCCTCTGTTTCAATTACAAGCCTGAAACCCCTCTGTCAAGGGCAATTACATTGTGTTGTAAGGTTTTCCCTTTCTCACAGCAATGTTTATGCAGTTCAGGAGAACAGGGGACTTGAAGTGGCCCAAGACTAAAATTGACACAATTAACTACAAACCCTCATCAGAAAATCTCCTCACAGCCTGCTCCTATTCTTACTATTTGTAAACTTTATACACCGAGTTTTTTCCTTACTCAGGCACAGAACACTTCGTAACACAGTTAAATATTGGTCTATTGACTTCAAGCTCAGTAGTTTCTAAGGATAGTTTCAATTATGTCAATTCACCATCTGAAGCTGGATTTTCTACAAGTCCAACAAATACAGAGGCTTAGGCTGCCCCTGGGAAGCAAACAGGATGGTTTGTTTCTGCTCAGCTGATGAACAAGGAATGTGACCGGGAAAAAACGAACATCCCGAGAAATGCCAGGAATTTCCATCCAGCACAGATCACATGGAAATGTACTGTAAGTGAAACAACAGATTCAAATGAAGCGAAGTCTGAGGAGAGCCAAAGCAAACTGTGTTCCCCAGCAGCCTTCCATAGCTTCAGTTGTGGACTCCAAACCTTGAGTTTCATCCTAAACAAGACTTTTGACTCCACGTCTCTATTCCTTGCAGACACATCCTTCTGACTGGAGGCAGAAGAAGCCCTTTAGATGCAGGAGTTTTGCTAAGCACAGGTTCATTACAGACCACCCTGCCTCACTACAACAAAAAAATTGGGGGTTATGGTGCTTCTGGAATCCACTAATCCCCATCACCACCAAGGCTGTGTGACCAAACTGCCCAAAAGTGTGCTGCAGAAATATCCACCCTATATAAATTGTCTTTTAAAGGTTCTGCTAACTTAACACATAATTCCAATCATTAACCATTTTAACATCTACTTCTCTGAGAACTTTTACAGTAGAGATTATGGAGAAGAGAATGATTTGGAAGAAACCAAAACTAACTCTGCAGTAGATAACTTTTTCACAAATTATGGTAATCCTCAAAACCAGACCTGAAATCATGAAGTTTGTTGACTTATGGTCTTCCCAATTGTGACTACTGGGTTTGTTCAGCTCCATGTTAATGGTTATACCAAGTCCAGACCATATCTGAAAGCAGGATGGTCTGGACTTTGGCTGAACAGAAGTAGCAAGTACTACCTTATGTTTTGAGGGAATCTAAATTGGATTGCATCCTATGTTAGGTTGCTCTCCAAGAAGAAAAAAGACAGCCAAAAATAGCTTTCTGGTTGTAAATAAATTAATCTACCCATAAAGATATAAATCTTCATTACAAATCATCCCAGCCTTAAAGTGGTAGTGGTGGTGGTGTCCTCAAAACAATTTTTGAAAGGGTATCATCATTCCACCACCAGGCCTGTGCACTGAACTGAGGTCCAGGAGTGATATCTTGTGTTCCAAATGCACAACCCTTGGAATTCCATAGAACACAGCCAAAATGGACACAGGGGAAAGCACCTACACAAACCGACCCAGAAAAATGCAGGCTCACACCAGCCCTTGTTCCTTGCTGCACTGGTGAATGGGTACTAGGCCAAGGACAGAATTATTTATGTGCTGCTATCCATCACCAGAATTAATCCAAGCACTTGGCTCTGCAGTTCAGTTCTCATCACTGTGAGGCCCCTTTAGCACCACCACAGCCAACCAGCCCTCAAACAACAAGAAACAGCTGTCCAGCAGGTCACATGCAGGCCAAAAGTATTCCTCCAGAGTTAGATTGTGCACTGCTATTTTTGCTTCACCTAGGACATCTATGATTTACAGAATCACAAAATCATTAAGGCTGGAAAGACCTCTAAGATCACCAAGTCCAACCCTCACCCCAGCACCACCACCTCATTCACCATCAAACCTTGGCCTCAAGCACCACATCCACATGTTTCTACACTTCCAGGGATGGGACTCCACCACCTCTCTGGGCAGCCCCTTCCAATGCTTGACAGCTGAAGAAATTTTCCCTAATATCCCATCTAAACTCCTCCTGGCACAGTTTGAGGCCATTTCCTTTCCTCCTGTCCCTGTTCCCTGGGAGCAGTGCCTGACCCCCTCCTCCTGTTCAAGGAGTTATGCAGAGCCAGAACTCTGAGCCTCCTTTTCTCCAAGCTGAGTGAATCCTTTCCCAACTCCCTCAGCTGCTCCTGGAGCTCCAGCCCCTTCTCCAGCTGTGCTCCCTTCCCTGAGCACACTCCAGCCCCTCAAAGTTTGTCTTGTCATGAGGGATTCAAGCCCCAGCACAAAGGGGCTGTCACTCTGCTGGTCTTGCTGGACACACTGTGGTTGGTACAGGACACCCTTGGCCATTTCTTCAAGCCTCTAAGTCACCACCTGTTGGGGAAAGCAATTCTAACTTCCTGCTAGAATTTCCTCACCACCATTCCTGCATGCCACACCTCAAGAGCACTGCTCACCACGTTCAGGTCACACAGAACAAAATGCTCCCTTTTCAAGCAGTAAGATTTTCAAAACAGCAGTAGTTTAATGGATTTTTCCAAGGTTTCTATCTTGCAAGGGTACAAACTGATCCTGGTCAAAATGTTTTCCACTCAGTTCAACTCTGCAGGATCAACCTCTTGCTGCTACAGCCTGAGCACAGTGTTCAAGTGAGTCACAGTGCACAGGTAAATATTCTCTCTGGTCAGATGCTGAAGTCACTCTGTCTGTGGACTGATGACACACCAGGAATCAAATCTACACTCTCCTTCCTTATTGTAACCAGGAAAAAAAAGAGAGATACAACCACAGAAACACAAACTGTGACAGCAAACAGCAGGAAGGAAAGTCAATGGATCTGTAATGAAATGTGAAATCTTTCTACTTCTCCCTTGCAATATTAAAACACATCAACAAAATGACAGAGGAAATGAGGAAGAATGGATTATTTACTTTCATTTGGAAACAGCTGAATGCTTGAGGTCAATTTCTTTATAGAAAACTATCAGTTCTGATTTCTTCCAAGGTAATTCCAAGCAAAGCTAGTGCAAACTCTAACATGAGACAGGAAAAAAAACCCAAAAATAACACAGATCTCTGCTCTTCCAAAAGCTTTAAATAACCAAACTGCTGTATCTTGTCTGCTAACAAAATGCCTGCTTTGATGTAGAGACAGCAAAAGAACATTTACCTGTGTTCAGAGCTGCAGCCCAGCAGCTGCTGACATCCTGAATGCTCCCAGGATTTCCAGCTGGTTATTCCTGCTGCTTCTAGCATGGCTCTGCCTGCCCACAGACCCTTCCAACCTACCATCTTGCACTATATTTCCTTCCTTTCCAGTTTTGTTCATGGTTCTACTCCAAAACCAGCACAACTAATTTGAGACTAAAGCAGGTTTCCAGTCTTACATTGAAGAGAAACTATTTTTCAAGAAAAAACTAGTCAAATTTTGAAACAAAACCTGAAGAACTTTAGCATATCATGCAGTTCTATTTGAGGAGTGTGGATGAAAGAAGAGGCCTGGGATTTGACTTCTTAGTTTTAAGAGCTGCAGTTATGGAAATTCACTTTAAAGGGTACAAATATTCTCAGTGCATCTGTCTGTTACTGACGTTTTTAGTCCTTCAATGAAACCTTCAATTTCATATAAACTGAGAGTCAGCATTCAAATCTGAAATGATGATTTTGCACAGCAGGAGTAAGCTAAGGATGCTCATTTTTAGGAGTCACCTCATTAGAAAGAGGATTTAGTCATAATTTACCCACAGCCCCAAGTGTGCTTCCAACTAGGGAGTACAAACATCCAACCCTAGAGCATCCAGGACTCTGGAAGGATTACTGGCCACTGCCTTCATGAACACACACCATGGCAAAAGAATCATACTAGACAGTATTTTAATGAGACATTTGCATGATTTGGGGCTGGGAGGCGATTTACAGTTGCACCAGCACACAGCACCTCTGTGACTGGCAATGCAGGATACAGGCTGCATCCAACAGCACTTCCAGCATCTATAAATACCTCCTCCACAACACCTGGTAAAGTAGGTTAAGCTTAGAGGGCAAGAAATTGCAATCGGATTAAGATTAGTTCCCTTAGACTGGAAACTCCCAGAAGCAAAACCTGAGAATGAAGTCTCTGGACCCTCCAAAACCCAATAACCTTTAAGATTATCCCTGATGCTACCCTGCATGGAAACACCATTTGTATAAACAGAGTTAAAGCTCCCTGCCCAGAGGAGAGTCCAGCACTGTGCTCAGACAGCAACTTCCAGCCCAAACTGGGGTTCAGGCAATTTCTAGCTGGAGAGCAGCATTTAACACATGGCTCACAGCCACAGTCCAGTGCCAAGCCTGGTGAAACACTGCTGTAGACAACCTGAAGGGTTCAACTGTTCACACAGAAGGTGTTTCCAGACCAGGAGTCTGTGTCTGCCCTCACAGCAGCACTTTGCCTCACCCAAAATATTCCTGCAACCTGTGCCTGAGGCAGCCATGGCATAACCCTGCAGAGCTGAGCCTGTCATGGAGCAGGTGTCAGAAATAAAGGGTGACACTGCCCTGGGAAATTTATTGTGCAGCACCTGGAGCCTCTCCTGTTGAACAACAGTAATAAATTATGCAAAGGGCCATGCCAGGTACTTTTTCAATCTGAAACAGCACACCAACAATTATAAAATATACCACAAGAAGGAGGACTGGGGAGGCAGCTTGGTTGATTTTACTACTTTTTTTTAATTTTAGGAGCTTAGACTAAAAGCAAGGAAAAAAAAAATCTGCCCTTGAGGCCTTTGCTTAAGGTCAACAGAAAGGATTTAGTTTCTGTGGATAAAGCAACAAGTATGTTTCCATCATCCCTCTAGATACCTTAAGGCCAGGAAAGTGGCAATGCCAATCACAGCCTGCATCCCACTGGCTCTGATAAACACCTTGGACTCAGCCACCAGACTGAATCCTCCAGCCACAGAACCATAGAATAAGAAATCCTCCAGAGGCAGGGGAATAAGAATAGCTACACGTGGCCTGTCACCAACTAGTTAAATAACTAGAAAGAATAAGCTGAGAACACGTGTCTGTGTGACAATGTTCATGCTGCACTAACATGCACAAATAAAATGTTGGAAACAACCTGTACTATAGTGAGCAGACTTATACTGGACTGGGCTTTTAACAGGCTTCAGACTCTCCTGGGGAGGGATAATGCTGTGTGACCTCAGCATTGGGCTGCTTTTCCACTTGATCACTATTTCCACAAGAGGTAATCCTCTGTGCAATGTCAGCATAGCAGATCTTCATGTCTGGATCCAAAACTTTGTAATATATAGGGTTTTTTTTCCTAATACTACCAGGCTGACATCTATGCACAACTAAGAATACACCAGGCCAATTTCTCAAGTTTGGATCTGCTTCACAAGAACTGGTCTCTTGCTTGTGAGTGCCCACGTGTGCTGTTCTCCTGAACATCTGATCAGTGTCTTCAGAGCCTTAGAGAGGAACTGAGCCCTTCTGAAAACCTGGTCTCAGCTGTGCAAGGCTCTTTCTGCACTGTTACACTGGGAAGGATTTTGATCTGGATCTTAAGAACACCTTGGAATACATGGTCCCAATGGGCATTTTTGTTTAGTTCTGCTGAATTATACTGGAGATGTGTACAGTTGCTTAAGCAAGAAATTAAATCACAAGTCTACAGGGTATATAAAGCTTTTAGCTGTCTTTGAAAGCACTCGGAGATCTTTTAGACACTAAATCCAAGGCAATTTTGTGCTAAGCTTTAGAACTGGTATCTGTAGATAGATCAATCTCATCTATTTTTGTATTTCCCCAATCTGGATTTCAGAAAAAGATGTTCTAATTCCAGGGGTAAGGGCTAGATCTAAAGACAAAAAGTGTAAGAACACCTGCAGCAGTCCATCTAGCACATCATCCTGCCCTCCATCACAGCACTGAGATGTCAATGAAGAGTGATAACCAAAGCCACAACGTCCTTCCTTTGGATATTCTTTCATCCTCCAAGCACTTCCAGCTCAAGGCCCTCCTCAGTCAGCCATGGTATCTCTGTATTTAATGACTTTTGCTGGGTTTCACTTCCACAGTCAGATCCCATCCCCTCGTTGCCTTGTGAGCACCAGACCCCATCATGCCAGGCTGGCAAGAGCTCACCCAGCTCAACCCAACACTTGGTTGAAGCCCTCAGACTCGAAATCAAGTTGAACAACACAAACAACCCAACACAGGAGCTCAGCTATGTGCAGGCTGTCAGCAGGGACACAACCTGTCACCTATGCCCGGAGCTCTGTCACCTCCCACTTTCCCCCCTTGTCACACAGGACCTGCCCTGACACTTGCATTTGAGACACAACCTGAGTTTGTTGAATTTCCATCACTCTGTCCAGCACAGCAGCAGCACAGATCTCCCCATGGCCACACAGCAGGTCTGGGTGTTTCCACTGGATCCACTCCCTGTCTGCAGGAGAGCAGATCCTTGATGCCACAAGGGATGCACACAACCCAGCACCAGGGTTTGCACAGCACCCTCCACTACAGCCAGGAGTGCCCTGCAGACATGTCACAGCTCATCTCCCAGCACTCCAATTACTCTGCTTTCCAAGGAAGTGGAGAGGGAAAAATGAAGGAAAATTCACATAGCGAGGAATAAATTTAAAAAAAAAAACAACAAAAAAGGGCAAAAAAAATCTAAAAAAGCTTACTTCAATGAACTTTGATTCACTTTCATTACTCTGTTCAAACTTTTCCTCATGCTGAAATCCAGCAGAAATACCCAAAGGCCAGTTACTTCTCAACACTGAAATAACCTAATGAACACTCAGAGGCTTTGTTAATCACACCACAGCTCTGTGAACATCAACTTTTGGGCTGATGTTTTTCTTGCCAAAAAAAAAAAAAAAAAAGATCTTGGGCACTCATAAAAATTCCAGCTTTGTACTGTCTTGTGAAGCATTTAGTACAAATTAGCAATACCCTGTAGCAGGACAAGCACAGGAAGGAACCCCTGATTCCCACTGCTGAGACATGTCAGGCATTGTCTAATGACTGATGTTTCCAACAAAATTTGCAGCTTTAATAGCTTGGCAGCATCAAACCCTCCTCAGAAAGACACACGGTGATGGCACTCTTGCCCAACATTGTCATTCAAGTGACAAAACACACAGAATGCCACAAACAAGCTGCTGCTCTGCTGGAAGGACTGAAGGCAGGAGGTACCAAACCCCTTGCACAGCTCCACTGAAGGCTGGAGTCAACCAGGGATTTGGGCACAGGGCTGCTGCCTTCAGGAGCTTGGCAAAACGCCAGAGCTGCCTCCAACAGCTGGCTGATCTCAACAGCATTGTGGGTATCTCCTTATGGGGCAGAAATCTTCACTTTCTTGTGAGCAAAGACAACAATTAAACTTCTTCCTGAAGGAAGAACTGCACAGATGGACACAACAACCCTGACTCCAACAGCCAAGGGATCTGCAGCAAGACACTTCCACAGCAATGAACAAGAGACTGGCTTTGGAACACCAGCTGATGCAACTCTAGACAAAGACCTTGCATCCTGTCAGTGAAGAGGGAACAGATCTAGGAAGACAAATAATATTTTAAATAAAGACCTTAATGCCATTATTCCTAATGCAAGCAAACACTGCTGAAAGTGAAAGTAGAGAGATGAAGAGCTGCAATCACGTTACCTGCAGAGCAGGAAGCTGAGGGTTTTGTGGTTTTCCTTTTCTGTGTGGTTCCAGATGAGTAAAACCCCAGTGTTTCCAGCCAGGACAAGCCCAAGCCTCTGCAAAGCTTGGCTCCAGCACATGGATCACAGTCAGGAGGTGAAACTTCAGTGGAGAGCTCTGGTTTCCTTCCACCATCCAGCTCAAAGGGTTCTGCTCCCCCAAAGGCTACACAAACCCTTTATTTCCACAGCACAGGAACTCCTGCTGCCTTTTTATAATTGAAAAAGAGAGTGCTTTTATTACTTTGTATTTATCTTGCAGCACTATTAACAAGCCCTGACCATAGGACTGAGGTCTTGCTGTAATGAAACAACACTGGGAAGGGATCTTCACATCAAAGTCTAGGAAATGAAATTTCAAACAGTTTTGAGGTTTGCAATCCTGGTAGAAGCAACAAAAAAAAAGAGTCCTTGACCCTTTCATTTTCTTTATATGGACTTGTCAGCAAAATGTAAATGGGAAGGAACTACCCCTGGGAACAGCCCTTCCCACAGACAAGGCAGAGCTGGGCACAGGCAGGAGCCCAACACATGGCAATGGAGAATGGCTTGGGCTGTTGCCTGGGCAAGGAATGCCACGGGACAGGGAGCTCAGCCACGGGAAGCTCAGCACTGCATCCTGCAGCTCTGCAGAGCTGCATCCCAGTGCACAGCAGAAGCTGCAAGCTAAAAGCTGCTCTCTTCAGGCCAGCAGGAAGTCAGTTCCATTGCATATTTCCCTCCTCATTTCACCATTTATTAATATCCTGACTGCTTACTGTCAGGATCTCCCGAATCTAGGTTAGCAGAACACCAACACACCTCATCCCTCACCTGACAGCACACAGTTTTGCCAAATTATTCACTAAGGCAAAGCTGCCATCCTGAACTGAGGCTTGTTGCTCTTTTCTCATGAAAAGGCTGTAGAGCACTGGGAATTAAATCCTGCCACTTCTCAATGGCTTACATGAGAAATTCAGACACCCGTGTTACATTCCTTTCATTTACAACAAGCAGAGGATCTGCAAAGCATCTCTCTTCAGTAAAACCTTTGATCTTCCAGCACTGAGAACGGCAACTACCTTTTCCTTCTCAGCACAAAATATCGCCCACCTTCAAATTAAAGGTGCTCTTCTGGAGGAAAAGAAGTGGAGGCACAGCAAAAAATGTCACTTAATGGGAGAGGACAACAGGTATGTGCTAGCCTGTGCCAGGTCTAGGCCAGACCCCTCCTGCACTCTGTAAGTGCCACCAGTTTCATCAACAATTACTGAGCACTGACTGAGTACTTGAAAAAATAAATTAACACCAAAGAGCTCCCGTCATTCTCATTAATAGCTAAGGTAACCACAACCTACAGAAACTGGCTATGAAAGAGGAAGCTAAATGGGTGAATGCATTCATGCTATTATCATCCTTTCCTTCAAAATACATGTGACATTTGCATGGAACGTGCACAAAGCCAGTAAATACACTTCCAGCACTTTAACAAGTGGCTAAAGAGAAAACTACAATTAAAATATACTCTGGGGGTAATTAAAGCAAACACACTGTCACTATTTAGCAGTTAACAGTATTTTTAACGGAAAATACTCAACATCAAAATTTCTCTTTGCTGTAAACCACTTTTTCCAGGAACAAATGGGGTTTGTTCTGTCAAAACAATCTTCTTGAGTGCTTTCCTAAGAGCTCACTTCTTAATCTGCCTGGTTAAAATCTAAAGGGGAAACAAGGCATGGGCACCTCTCAGCAGCTCTCTGGGCTGACACACGGTGCCCATCCTTGGAGATGAAGATCTCCACCAGGCAACACCCCAGCAGCAAGAGCTTTAGGGTTTGTGGGCTATTATCAACTATTTTATTACCAACTATTCTTGTGTATCTTCTGCATTTTTAAGGCAAACTGTGATGCTCTGGCAAAGAGGTGCTAAAATCTTGGTTTAAGGCTTTTTCTTAATGCCTTTCAGCCTCCTGGGCCTGGCCTAGCTGCATTCCTGCCTCCAGGCATAGGAGTCAGCAAAATGAATTTAATGGGAACATTTTACAGCCTTCAGGGGGTGCAGGGAGCTCACAGCATGACAGGTGAGAACACGAGCACATCGCTGCTTGCAGGGCAAAGTGCACTGCAGATTTCAGAGCTGCAAGCACACATTTTCACTCCAAAACTGCCAAGGTCATAAAGCCACAGTAGATAGATGCTGTAGGGATTTTTGTCACCTGCTCTCTGGAAGCCCTTTGGCGGCAGCCTGGCCCCGTGCTACCAGCAGCTGTGCTCTGCAGTCACCAGCAAAGCACTTCCCATGTTTTCTACACTTCCAGGTAGCCAATACAGTGAACAGGGCGGGGCAGAAAGGATTCACCAGTTATCAGTCCTCAGATTGTGGCAGCCTCAGAATCCCTTAACTCCTGAAATGACAAAACAACCAACTCCCTTCCCTAAGATCCCATTCATCACCAGTTTACTGCAGGGCTACCTTCCAGTTAGACCCAGCTGCTGAGCTCTAGAAAAACTTCATTATATTGCAAAATCCACTGATGACAAAGCCTTTTTATTTCGTATTTTTTCTGTGGAATCTCTTTTATTCAAGATTTTTTGTTTGGCAGCAGACTTCAACCCTTCAAACACTCTATCCCTGACAGAAGATCTCAGCTTCAGCTGAAAGGCACTCCTGGGGAAGTAACTAAACTCCTACAGAAGCATTTACAGTCTTAACATGCCAGAGACTGTGAGCTGGCAGAAAGTCTGACACAAAAGCAAGCCATTGTCCTTAATAAATATTAATTAACCTTTGTGGGCTGCCATAGTTCATATGAACCATGGGGCACCAGCTGTTCCCAGCAAGTCCCATCTTCAACTCAGTGTCACCTGCAGAGCCATTAACACAGCTCCATCACAGTCACCAGCAGGTCACTGCTCCCTTGTGCCCACAGGCCACTTCTCCCCATCCAGACACCTCCAGGCAACAGCTCCCTGGGGAAGAGGCTTCCCTTCCACCTCTTTTCACACCCCAGTCACTGCCCTCTCTGCTGTCCACCAGAAAGGTCTACAAATCTACCTCAATTCCTGCCACAGAGCTCTAGCTTGCAAAAGAGGTTTGAAATTCCAGCTTCCAACACCACGCTTCCTAAATATCTGTATATCCTGAGCTAATAGAAAGCTATTAAAGAATAAATAGGTGCTTTCCAATTCTGACACACGGACTCATTCTGTGCTGGAAAACTGAAATAGAGCTCCTTCTCAGCTCTTCCAAGGCAGGAAAACACAGCCCGTGAAAAGTAATGGACAACAAAGGATTTTCCATGTACAGTATCTCAGAAGCAATGTCTCTGAACAGCAGTCACAAAATATACTGAGATCCCAAGTCGCTCCAAGCTCCATCCAACCCGGCCTCAGACACATCCAGCCACAGCCACAGCTGCTCTGGGCAGCCTGTGCTAGGGCCTCATCACCCTCACAGAGAATCATTTCCTCCCAAGCAAAGAACTTCTTCCCAATCACACAGAGATCACACCTGATAACCACACTACAGATCTGGGTACAGATCCATTGCTTGATATAAGGGGCAGGTCATGGCAAAGCTCCCACTCTTTGAGCAGTGACAAGGACCTGACCCACCAACACTTGGAAGAGGCAGGTGTGACCCAGCAGGCTCTGGGATGCAAGCACTACAGCAATGTGCATGAGGAATTTAGCACCACTGCACTCTCAGGAAGCAGCAGCCTTGCTGTTTACCCTTTCACTAGGGTAAATAACTAGGGGCAAACACAAAATTTCGCTGCTGAAGAAATATGAACCATAAAATCTCCCAATAAAAATTCCCCAAGTGCACTGGATTTTGAAAGGCTGTGTAAAAAAGCTCTGCTGGTGTGCAGAGGGCAGGCGGGCCCTGGGGCCGGAAGGAGCCTGAGAGTCTGCCCAGCTAATCCCCACGGCCTCACGCTGGGTAACAGAAGACTGCTGCAAAAATATCAGCCAGTAGCCCCAACTGAGATCCAGCTATCTTCTTCCCTTGCCCTTGTCCCCATTAACTCCTTCTCCCTCCAAGCTTCCAGGAAAAGGAATACATGTACCAGCCCTGCATGCAAACGGACCATCCCACACAAAAGCACCAAGAGTTCCCTCCTGGCTCCCACAAGGTGTCCCAGCACCACAAAGAAGTTTTCCACCTTTGCAGCCACCTGGTTCCACCAGGCCATGCCCACCTGGCCCATGCTCACCCCAGAGCCAAACTGACCCACAATGTTTTGGTTTATGATGCTGCAACTTCTCCACTACAGCAGGGCTCCCCAGTTTTTGCTGAGGAGGTGGGAGCTGCATGACTTTGTATCAACTGATGCAAGAGTCATCTCTGCTCGTGGCACCAGCACAGCTTAGGTCTGCTCCTGGTGCTGCTGCCCTCGGAGGCATCTGAGAAGGGGGAAGCTGAGGTGAATCAACCAGGCCTTGCTGCCTATGTTTTCTGCTCCATACAAGACCATCAGCAAACTCCAGAGACAACGTGTATTATAAAGATACTGCAAATAACATCCCATCAGTGCAAACAGAGCACCCAAGTGCTGCAAAGAGGAGAGGAGGCTGGTTCCTTGCCTAGCCCAAGGCACACCAGGGCAGGAATACCATCACACCCTAAAACACCTCCGAGACACAGGCATTACAGAGGGAGCAGCACATGCGTGTTGAAGATGTCAGATCAACAGCCACAGAGGTGCCATGAAATCACCAAGGTGTGGCAACAGAAAGACTATATCAGCTAATGACTGAAATAGTCCACTGAAAGCCAAGAGTCCTAACTGTTTTTGAAGAGGAGTTTGATATTCTTATGCATGAGGTAGAAAGGGGTAACCAGTGGAGACAAAGTATTAAACTTGTCATAGGAATCCCTGAGCACCCAGCTTGCCAGTTCCCTTGGCAGGGGTAAGGGCATTAGCTGGGCTCTGGCTGGTCCCAGCAGAATGCGTGTGCCCACACAGTGCAGACACAATTCTTTCACTGTGTTGCTATATGTCATTATTTTACTTCTCTTTTCAAAGTGATTTCCAAAGGTTTTTGCACTTCTTTGAGTCCTAACATGCACCAGATCATAACAAACCCACAGTCATCTAAAACAACTGCAATATCTGGGACTGAATCATCAAGGTTGGAAGAGCAAATGACTTTCCTCCAGGCACCAGTCAATGCTCCTGCTGGGCAGTAAAGCAGCAGCAACCCCTGACAGCTTGGAGGAAGATGACCCAAACTTCCCCTTTACCAGCTCAGCTGCCATGGAACGACCTGTGTTGGCTGCTAAACCCACAACTCTTGAGCACAATGTCTGAAGAGACAGGAAAATGATGACCCCAGTTTTATTACACCCTCCATTTCTGCACTGCTCAACAACAAGGACATCAGCCTCTTGAAGAATGTTGTCACAGAGCATTATCTGTGTTTAGTTTGGGTCTCAAGGAGTCAGGACCTGCCAGCACAGGATTATTCTGAGAACACTGTTCAGCAGTCAGAGCTCTGCTGCTGAAGTCAGAGTATCACTCAGCTCTGAAAGGGAAACCCTACACAAAACTTCCCAGAAAGCTGCTATTTACTACGTGGAAACAACATCGTGGACAAGTGGCTCCTGGACTGTGTCCCAGGTACTGTGAGAGCAGCACAGTGCCCTGGTGTGGGTTCAGGGCTCCTGCTGCCAGTTCAGTTCCAGGCTCCTGTTCAAGTCAACCCTGACTAAGGCCTGTCTATATTAAAGCAAATCACCAGACCTAGAAACATTGCAGGGCTTCATTGAAATAAACTGTGCATTCACACATTCTTCATTTTCCCGTATTTTTGCAGGGCAGGAAAAAAGCAACCATACTGACAAATCAGACTGGGAATTTCTTCAACTCACAGAGGATTACAAATCATGGCCCTGATGGGGAAGCCAGCTAAGCCCTCCCACACGACCCTCCAGACACACACATATGCACTTTGGACACCAGCTCCCACCACTTCTGTCTCAATCTTTGCCACTTCCACACTTGCTGAGAAGATCCTTCTCCCATGTGCTCAGCTGAAGTCCTCATTTCAGCAGGATCAGCAGGGATGAAAGCACAGAAACAGGCCAGAGAGTAAATTTTTGTTCTCAGCCCCACGGACATCCAGCACTGATGTACATAGTGGCAAAGCTTAACCCGTAAGAAGCCTACCTGGCTGTGCATGACTCTGGCATAACCAACTGGGCAGATAAGCTCCAGGTTATTACTCCAATTCTTCTCAAAAAGAAATAAATTAATTAAAAATACATTTTCAAATAGATTTTGCATTTCCAGGAGAATGCTGGCAGGTTGTTCAGACATTCCACAACGTGGTTCCAGTGCAGAAAGAACTCAATTGCCAAGCTGCTGCCTATAGCAGCACATTACCTAAACCTTTGCATCCAACCCTTTCTTCTTCCCACAAAAGTCTGAGCTCATTCACAACTTCTTTGTGTAAACTTGCATACTAACTTACACCTTAGTGTCACACGTTCTAGTGACAACAGCTGGCCTATATCAGACCAGAAATCTGACCTCTACCCCAAATCACAAAGCAAACCAGCTCTAAAAGCTGACATGCAAACACCCCACTTTCCACACTGATTGTTACAGCTACCTACCCCCAAGGCAAAAAGGACCTTGAAGGCAGCATTGTACCAAGCCTGACCATCCTCCTCCCCCTTCCTACTTTCTGCCCATGCAGGTTTCTGAGTGGGACAAGAGGAAACAAGAGGATATCAAAGGTAGGATGAGGTTTCCAGAGTTTGGCATGAGACCAAGTCCTGAACTGACAGCGCTCAGGAGAGGAACTGGTCTTTACAGGAAAACTCGGACATGGTCCCACTGCTCCCCAGGAGAGATTTCCAAATGCAGTGCTTTCATCTTAGTCCACAACTCCTCCCAGGTCAAACAACACAGCCATATGTTTTTAAAGGAAACTGTTTTATCTCTGTCCACAAACCTCTTCAAAATCCAAACACTTTGCTTTCTGGTCCAAAAGCAAAGAGATAGCTAATTCACTTCAGAGAACCACTTCCAGAGAATTAGGTCCAAAGCAAACCACACAACTCTTTTGGTCCACAGAAAAAAAATAAGCCTAGACAAAAACGGATAAAGGATAAACTCCCATTCAGCTCAGCTGTCTGCTCCCAACAGCTGTCCTCCTTACGCCACAGGGCATCTCCTGGAGCACCTCAGAAAGATCAGATAAATTATTCAAAACACAGACTAATTCCTGGCGCTTGGACTCTTTGTTTGCTCCAAGACCAGCAGAGCTGTCTGCTTCCTGGAGGGCTCGCCCTGCCTCCAGTAAAGGGCAAACATCAAGGTTTTGATTTGCAGAAGAGGAAATCAATTTAGCAGCTAATAAATACACAATTTGTGCAATACACATACTCCCATCTCCCCTGATGCTCACAGGGAAGTTAATGGGCCATACCCACTAAACACTGTCACTGTACCATCCGTGTGCACGAAGTTCAGCTCACCTGAGAGGAGAACAGGAGGGAGATGGGCAGCGATATATGTGTTGTATGTCCTCACTAACAGCAACAGCAGAGATCTCACCACCGAGGGTACAGCCTGAGGTGTCAAGGTCACACATTTTGGAAGATGCTCTGCAGCATCACATGATACCCCTGATGCAAATCCAGGCCAATGATACCTCACATGCCCTGCAAAGGATCTGTTCAGGCATGGAGCAGGCACCAGACAGGGCTGCAGAGAGCTCCACTGGGACTGTGCTTAAACAAACCTGTGACATCTGATAAAAATCACGTTTGCAGCTTTCTACCTAACCACGAGGAGACACAGACAAGTTACACCTGCATGAACTGCAGGACTATCTTGAAGAAACAGCCACCTAAGCAGACCAGGAAATGCACATCATGGGGAGCTTCAAGACCTAAAGCTTCCCCTCAAACAAAAACAAACCTAGTAAGATTGCAGATGACCATCAGAACCAGAGAAATGTAACATAAAAGTGGAATGAGAAGTTTAGAACCAAAGTCAGGACCACAGCCTGTCCAGAACACCAGCTCCAAAATGCAAATATTCAGGCTGACAAAGCTTCACTGCTGAGGCTGTGGCAGCTCAACTGCTGAGGAAGAGCAAGTTTTCAACTCTCACTTCCCTCATTATTTCCAAATGCACTTGGCTGCCAAAGTTTGTCAGTCTTCTTTTACATCCTTTGGTTTAAAACACATCTCTACTGTCCTCTGGGTGCTCTGAGTTTACTGTAATAAATCACAGGAATTAGTTCAAGTCTCTCCTACTGCAAATCTTCCTGCAGTCTATCCTTCCCTTCAGGGTCAAGGTCTCAGGAAAAAGGCCAATTCATTCAAACACAGTTCCAAAGAGGGAAGACAGGTCCTGAGCTGAGACCACTCATGAGGCAAGGGGACAAGCATGGTTGAACATGTTTGGAAAATGTAGGAAAATGCCTATAGGGTGAACAAACACTTGGGCTGTGTATTTCAAAGGTACATGTATGTAAAAGGTACATCCAACCAGCTCTTGCAGTCAGTTCAATGCTGGTAGCACAGAAGCAGCTCTTTGAGAGGCTGCCACATGAGGTGTCACCTGCAGTGGCAGTTTTCCACTCATCTCATACACAGTTTACATAAATCTACCCAGCAAACCTCAGCAAGAGACCTGTAACAGAGATAACTTGTCCAACAACTCAGCAGCAGTACAAAGAGGTGGGTGGGGGTAGAGAACAGGGTGCAGAGTCACAGCAAAAATTGTTTTGTCTTGTTCAGACACTAACATAACCACGAGTAAAAACCAAGGCTCCAAGGCTGCACAAATTCTTCCTGCAATCCTGTCCCAGGAGAACAAAATTAAACCCACTCTCCCTGCATTTCACACTTTATGAACAATGGCTTAACCCCTTGGCACCTTCAGGATAACTCTGAGCACTTTCCTTCTCATTGATTTTGATAATCAAGTATTTCAATATTTTGACAGCCAAGTCAGTGCCAGCTGTGAGCCTCACACTCACGTTCCATCCTTCAAACCAGAGGGACAACGAACATGCAAAGCTGTTCCATTCTCAGCCTAGCAGAGACACAGTATTCAAGTTATCTGTGAGCTGAACTGAAGAAACACAAGTGAAGTGTCTCTCTCCAGGGATTTACCATGAGTAACTACTGCACATTAAGTAAACCAGCTGTAGTAACACACCTTTTTGAAAGACATTTTTTCCGAGCTCAACAAGCACTGCACTGTCATTTACCCATTGCTCACACATCCCTTCTGCAATCAAACAAATCCACAACATGAAAAGAAACCTGAGTACCCAGAAGACAGACAAAAGCCCTTTGCAGGGAACACCAGCAGCCTGGAATAATACGGTGGAAGATTCACATTACTAAAGGCATTGGCCAAGGGAGCAGCAGCAGAACTGCACAGGGAGAACCAAAAACCAGAAATCAACCAAACTTGATATAAAAACAGTTTAAAAATGCAATAACTCCCAGGCAAATAGACTTAAAGACACAGAGTCTTTTGAACAAGTGTCATCAGAGAGATTCAGTTTCTCATTAGAGAAGAGATGTTACAGCCCAGCAACCCTAAATGAGCAGGATCAACCAACAAATGCCCAAAACGTTTGTTCATCTCTCCAAAGCCAGCAGACAACACTGTACAATAATAAAAATAATCCATCCTGACCAAAATATCCATGTAAAAGCCTACATCCCAGGGTGATACTTCCTGAACCACAGTGAAAAGGTTCAACCCCCAGTATCAGGCAGGTTTTCCTCACCCTGCTGCTGCAGCAGAGCAATGCCCATACTCCTAAGTGGATGCTGCTGTCTTAGTACAAGGCAGAAGGGCAAGACACACATGCACATCCAAGGAGGCACTTAAATACGATGAAGCCCATTTTAAATGAGGTACATGAGAGCAGGGAACATCAGCACCTTCCCAACACTGGTCCAGATCAGTGCACTTCAGCCTTTGAGAGGATGCCAGAAGCATCACATCCATTCAGAGATCTTTATACCTTCTTTATAAACATCACTTCAGTGGAGCCTGGAGATGGATATTTGCTGCCAATTCCTACCCACAAGGCAGAGCACTACACAAACATTCTGCACAGCTTCTTCCCTTCACACAGCTTTCCTTTTCTGTCTCCACAGGCTACAACAGGTAGCCTGCTTCCTCCACTTGAAAGCAGACCTCCACATTTTCTTTCACATAAAATCTTATCAAACCTAAATCCAACAGAAGACATCCAGCTTCAAAGCTGCATGATGGTGTTCATGTGCATTTGATAGATGCAGAGCTTGATGTGGTTACACGAGATTCCTGTAAGCAATGCTTCACTGCATACACACAAATTTAACTTCAGGGACTCCTCAACAACATGAAGTTTGGAAAGTACACATTTTGGCCTCTTCTGCTTCCTCACAGAACTCATCTTCCTCTTGCAGGATAGTTCTCATTTTGATGGGCAACAGTGTGACTTCCACACCTCCTCACTTCCTCAAATCAGCATAAAGTTACTGAAAAGGCCTCCCAGCATCTGAGGAGACTAACTAGTACTTTTGGGCTGCCCCTTTACCAGGAAACACACATATCAAAAACACAGTTGATTAAAAGTAAAACAAAATAGAAAGCCAAAATGCAAAATCATATGCCTGCATACCAACATAAACCTACACACAACCTTACACCAAGACTCAAACACAAAGCAGACACGGCCCCTTAAGACCCATACAGGAATAAACTGGGGGCACAAATGAACTAAAATACACTAACTACTAAAATACACTGATTATTAAAATACACTGATTTGCTCACCACACAACTTTTATCACTTTTAACAAATGCAAATATGTCCAAGTGGACAGACACCTGTCAATCTGCCAGAGTCAGCCTGCATGAGTGCTGTCTGTTAGCACACACAGGTTTGATAATTCCACTGAGAGCAAGAGTGGGGAGGGGAGCAGCTCCAGCCACTCCATGCACTCACCCAGGCAGCAAGCAACAGAGGACACAGGCACCATGGCATCCCTTACTGAACTCCCATCCTGAGGATCAGCCCAGTCGATGCCCACAAATGGCTTCAAGCAATATTCTGCTTCTGCCAGTGCTGTGTGCAGGAGCCACGATTACTCCACTGACAGAGTGTACACTGCACACCCACACCAAATCCACCTGACTGCAGTGACTGACAAAGTCCATCACGGTACTCAACCCTGTCACCAGCCAAACATGAACAATTCCTGACCTCTCAAAAAGCCTCCCAGCAGCTCCTTTCTACCAGAAAGGCACAGGAGTTTCCTTGTAAATAGGAATTGATCACACAACTTCAGTAAGCCACTGATGTCATGAATGGCACCCAAGAGTAAGAGAGGAACTCTAGTTCATCTCCTCATGCACCCAGACACCTCTTGAAAACCTCCCTGTCCTGCTCCTTGCCTCATACCCACAAAGGACTCTCTCACAGAGACAGACATCCTCTGATTTTTTGCTAAAATGGCTGGAGTCTGGTGAAGAGGGCAAAGACATCAGTGAGGGAGCAAACAGGACCACACACGTGAAGGGAACTGAGAATCCCAAGTTCTGGTTGAACCAGTCAGAAATTCCCACCCAACACATCCCAGCCATGATGCACACTCGGAGAAGACACATGGAGTAGCTCTGCTTTGCTTTTTAAAGACACCAGGACACACCAGGCAGTGAGTATTTGGAGAACCCCAGCTGCCCCCAGTCTTCCTGAGTGCATTTGAGCTGATTCCATAACCATCAGTTACAAGGTTCCAATTCCTCTTTGGCACTGTAGTTAGGATGAGTGACTCCACAGGTTGTAATTAGAATCAAAATTCTCCCTATGCCTTGGAATAAACTACATTTCTAGATTTCATACCACCATTCTTCAAATTATCATTTTCTGAGTAATGTTCACAGTAATGACTATTACTAATTTTGGCAATGAGAGAAACACAAAATTGCTCCTATTACAGTTTGGGTGCTGGTTTTTCCTTAAATCACCATCAAAGGTATCCTACTTCCCACAGAATCTGTTTCCTCCACAAAACACCCAGGACACATCCATTCACATGAGAGTGAAGCTGGGGCATGCAGAATAAGGGTGAATAATACTAAGGCCTAAAACAACCCCATGCTTGATCACCAGGCTTGAGGGCCATGGGTTCACAGTGAGCCCAGCACAAGGACAGGGCAGTGTCCCTCCACTTCTGTATTGTCACCTGGAGGACTTTAGCCTATGTGCATCAAAAATAGTGTAGGATACAGAATTAAAACCAAAACTGGGTGGCCTGCAGAGACCTTCTGATCTGCTGCCCTTGCCCTGGACATCAATGTGATGGACCTCAATTTCACTGAAGACTTCTCCCCTGTACCTGCATGCTCACAACTCTTCCCTACCCCCAGGCCCTGATGAATGCCCTGACACTCCTTATAAAAGTGCCAGCCTTGACATCAAAACAGAAACCCCCCTGTGAGGGACTCCCACCTCAGGAGAGGTTCCACACACGCAATGCCTCTGGGCAGGGTGCCCAAAAGCAACAGACTGCTGCCCAGGGGAGCACTGCCACAGTCCTTAGGCATGGCAGTTCCATCCTCTCCCACTCCCAGCTCCCTCTCAGCAGCAGTTGCACAAGCCAAGTCAGAAGGTTTCTGGCTGAAAAATAACTGAGGAAAACTTTTTTTTTTTTTTAATATAATTACTTGTTTCCAGCTTAATGACTTCCCTGCTCCACCTTGTCATGCTGTTTAAGCCAATTAAATCAACACTGATGCAGCCCTACCTACTCTTCTCCCCGTCCAAGCAGTGCATTCCTGCACCTCCCTTGCTCCAGTGCCTGCCCAGCCCCACCATAACCACAAGCTGGGCATCCCAACTGCAGAATGCTCAACACTTTTGTGGGTTTTTCTTTGTTTAGCTCAGCTTGCCTTGGCATCAGCAGGAACACATGGTGTGGGCAAGGCCACTGTGCATCTTGGAGAGCAGCCAGAGCTGCCCCAGCAGCCTGCACACCACCTGCAGCCACATCCACCCCACTGCCATCCCACCCAGGTGGTGTGGCAGCACAGCTCCTCCCGGGACAGAGTTCTTGCAGGTTCCAGGAACCATCACAGTCACAGCAAACTGCTGCTCCAGAGCTCAGCGAGGATCCCACACACAACTCCTCGTGGGACATCTAAACACTCACCTGTTACCTTAGGAAAAGCCAGCAGCACTTGGGCATCATCACAGTGGCCCATGGTCCTGAATCCATATTCAAACAGGCACTTTAAACCAGCTATAGCAGAAGCAACTGCCCTTCCTCCACTGGAGAGAGCGTGCAGATGCTACATCACCACAAGCTCACAGGGCATCACAGATGCCAGGGTGCAAAACCAACTCTCAGCCTTGGAAGATACAGGTGATTCAGAGGAACTACTCAAATATGAAAAAAATGGGTCAGGTGGAAATACCGTGGGCAACACTGAGGGTTGTAACTGCACTATAAAAACAAGGGTGGTTCTTATTAAATCACAACTGCTTTGTCATATCATGGTCAAGTTTTTAACCCATGCATTTAATTCACAAGGTCTGGTATTCCGGTTTTTGAAAGACGAATAATGCTACCTTGACAAGGCCCAAAAAGTACCCAATGCTCCACACAGGAGAAACTACAAGGAGTCAAAATTCACCTTTTTATTCCAAATATACTAAACTCTTCAGTTTAACCATCAGTTCTCTGCCCAAACAAGTGCCCACAGTCTCAGCACAGACCATACCAGGAGGACAGAACACAGTAAATAACTGTGACAAACATTATTTCACAACAGTACCAGCACTTCTGTCATAGAGAGAGTAACCTTTCCTTTTTCCTGGTCCCAAAACAGGGTAAACTGCTTCTTCAATATTACCGTCCCTGTATTTAATTAAAAAAAAAACAAACAAACCAGCACTGTGCCCCCTCAGCCTAATAAGGCCTAAAATATTTTTCAAGCAGAGAATATTTTTCAGTGGTCTAAGTTTAAAGGAGAAATTGAAAGGGTTGCTAAAGCCTTTCTGAAAAACAAACATCCACCGTTTTTGCAAGGCTGCTCAACCATCAACAAGTGCCGGTGGGAAACCAACACGACCCGCTGCAGCACTGTAAATTTCCATCGGAACGGAACGAAACTGAACCGCAAGTTCGCGCTGAACTGATTTTACTCCAACGTTTGTCTTGAGACAAGCACACACCGGAGGCGGAGGGCCGGGGCAGACCGCGACT